>APFE031534629.1:203019-280512 GCA_000404065.3 Pinus taeda | reverse complement strand
TTTTGAGATATATCAAAACCCTCTATCACATTAAAATATATAAAATATAAATAGTAACTATAAGTTAAGATGTATTTTACCATATAAATTAAAAGAATAATTTTGTAACCATATTTAAATTTCATTAAATTTCTTTTTTGTTTTCCTTTTCTCCTTATAAACATACATGAATAGATATTATTGAATTTGTAAATAGGTTTTGTTACAATAGCCATGAGAACAATACAACATGTCAAAACCATTTCTTGATTCAATTTTATGTTTAAATCAGCATTTAGTAATCCTACACGTGTTAATAGTCAACATATTTATAAATATTATTTTTCTTAATTATATTTTATGCGAAAATGAACATTTTCTGATGAAATATAAGTCTATGTTATTAAATATTTTTAACTAAATAAATTATTAATTAAAGACACTTGATCAAAAATAAAAAAATTATTGATTTTAATTATAATTATGAATAATTAAATTCCTAAAGATAAATCTACGCTGGTTTTATAAGAATGAAAATATATTGATAATTCAGATTTGAAGAGTAATCTGGTTAGCATTTCTGTTGGCTCTTTTCTACCCACCCACTGTTCCTGTTCCTGGTACCATCAATTAATCAATACATGTACTGTACTAGTATATTGTTATTGCTCTTTATACATCGACTGATGCTTTAAGAACAGCAAATCTAACCCAGGACCGCAAAAAAACTCGTAGGCGGCACGCGATGGCGACAACTGGTTTTCCGCTTTTTTGGCGGTGGAGGACGTGTCAATAGTTCCGGCATACGGCACTCCTTCGTCCGGGGAGTATCAGATTCTTCGCTATGGCCATTGGTATTGCAAGTAAAGCGCTTTTCATGGTAACCTCGCTGCCACTGTCCCCGGCGCGATGCTAAATCTAGACTGGCAACGAACAACTCGTGACAATAGGTGCAAAAGTGGGGTAACAAATTTAAATTTAAAATAAATTTATAATCCAGGTGGATTTAAGTTGATTTTAACGCACCAATTTCTTTATGAAAATCAAACCAACCAGTTTGACTTAAGATCAGTTAGACGGCTTGAAACCATGTAGTTGAACGTGTCAAAATCTTGGCCTATCGGTTTTCCATACCGACAGGGCAAGCCATATCTATGAACGGTCGCTGTATATGCCTACCATTCGATTTCGGCCTTAGCAAATTAATAATATCTATTCATGTATGCTGCTGTTGCTGATAATGCGACGTTTGAATAAATATTATAAACCTTAAAATAAACCTGTTTGCCCATAGTTGACCATGGTTGATTTTCATATTCCCATAATTTTTGTCACAATGCGATGTTGGACCATGGTTGGCCATGTTTGATTTTCATATTGAGACAATATTTGTCACAATGCGACCTAGGACCATGGTTGATTTTCATATAGAGACAATCTTTGTCACAATGCAACATTGGACCATGGTTGACCATAAATGATATAGATTTGTATGCATTAATTATTAATGTGACAAATCCATATAAGTTTTTTGAAAATAAGTATTGATAAAATATCATTGAAATAATAAGCTTTATACCAATTGCAACGATAGTTATATATGAAGACATCCATGCGTTAAGTGATGAAACCATATATAATTAAAATGAAAATATTATGGAAAAAATGTAAATATTATTGTTAACTTTTGCGAAAATTAATAAGTGTGAAAATTTTAATATGTCATTTTTTCTTTTAAAAAATTTATTATCAACAAATATAAATTGAATCTAAATTAATTTTAAACATGGTATATGTTATTAAATTTTTTGTAGCTAGGTCATATATATATATTAAAAGAAATTATTGATCAAGAAATACAAATTGGATCTAAATTAATTTTAAACATGATACTCATTATTAACTTTTTTTTGTAGCTAGGTCATATATATATATATATGGTTAATTTATATCTTTGATTTTTTTTACATGAATACAACATCATGAGTATTAGTAATAGGGAAACTAATAATAACAATTTTGAAGAAATGAGAAGTGTACAGAGAGGGTTAAAAAATGAAGGTTAAATCAGCTTAGATCCATCTAACTTCGGATTTATCATACATTTAGAGGGATCAAATCCCTCCATGTGCAAACATTTCCTCAACTTCTACACACCAAAAAATTCTACACACCAAAAAAGAGGTTTGCACATGGAGGGATTTGATCCCTCTCAATGGTTTACACATTACGAAATTTGATACTCCTCGGTGCATGATAGATCCTCAATTAGATAGATCCATTGAAGGTTATTTATACAAAAGCACAGAATTATTTATACAAAAGTACATAGTAAAGTGTGCAAGGAATAGGACATGAAAAATTGTGTACACAACCATAACCATCCATAAGGAAAAGAACATGACTTTATGTGGAGAAAGGTTTTATGCAAAGTACAAGAAAAGAATTTTGAAAAAAAGAATCTTTACATAGCATAAGGGATCTCATCTAAATTATTAAAAAGACTAAGTATTGTGTCAAACATGGAATTTTTTTAACATATAATGAAACTATAAACATACAATGTATTATGAAATGAAAAGGGAAAGTGGAGTTGGGATATTTACATACATCTGGTTAAAATTAGAAACCGAAGGTCATACATAAATGGATTAATACATGTATATATTGGTTATTTGTGTTCTTCACAATCTTGGAAATGATTCTACTAATCAAACTATATTTTTTAATGTGGAGATGAATATTTTTATCACTACAAAATTATAGTGTTTTCTTGGCATTCATGTTTGATTAGCAACTTTTATTAATTTAGCTTCTACATAAAGTTTAGGTCTTGTTATATAGAGTATTAGAATAAAACTATATTTTTTAATGTGGAGACGAATATTTTTATCACTACACAATTATAGTGTTTTCTTGGCATTCATGTTTGCTTAGCGGCTTTTATTAATTTAGCTTCTACATAAAGTTTAGGTCTTGTTGTATAGAGTATTTACAAGACTATGAATGCATGGTGGTGAGATATGCTATACCATAGACTTTCGATGACAAAAATCTCTAGCTTGCAAGTGATTTTACTATGTTTTTTTTCTTAACACATATTTGTGGGCACTTATTTCATGAATTTCATATTTATGTGATTAGATATTACTTTTTTAGGCTTTTAATTCTATTTTATGTCATATTTATTTGAGTTGTGGGGTTTTTATATGCTTAATGAAATTCTATTTAAAGATTTTATGAAAGTATGTGATCATTTTATATTTATAAGATTATATGTTGGATTTTTGGGCTTTTTGTTCTACTTATGTCATAAATATATGTTGGATTTTTGGGCCTTTTATTCTATTTATGTCATATTTATTTGAGTTGGGGGGATTTTATATGCTTAATGAAACTCTATTTAAGGATTTTATGAAAGTATGTGAGATTGTTGCATTGAAATAATTTGTTAGTGAGCAACTTAATGATTCTTATGATTGTTACCAGCAATTAGTTGAATACCTCCAATGAGATTTGGAATTGAATGAATATCTTGCACGCATGAATATAGCAGCTACAATTATATAGTTACACGTATGATCGTAGATCAGCGAAGACATGGTATGCTCTGGAGTCAATAACCATGAACCGGAACGCTGCCACAGTTGCTATCATGGATAACAAGGCAAAAAAACATACGTTCACCCAATGCCATGTCTTCCCTAATGAACTAAAATCCTTTCCCTTCACTTTAATATACATATGGTTTGCCAACACCAATGTTAATGGTATCATGCTCACTGCGCCAGTAATATTCATAAAATCACCCACAAATGGAAGCAAAGCCCCAGCAAGTGTGGTCACTGTCAGATATGTCCCTCAAGCCAGCACCCTAACTATCTGATTGCGAACATAATACACACTTTCGTTGCTCCTTCCGAACTTTGTATCCAGAAACTCATACATGGGGCTTCCACATATCTACAACCATTCCCTTAGGGTTTATAACCTGGAGTGGTATTTCGGTAAGCAAAGTAGTGGTAAGCGGTATCGAGAGTTTTGGCTCCAATTCCACAAACTGGAGGACATGTAGTAGCGGAGGAGTTTGGGGAAATTGCTTTATCAAGCGGTTAACCCTCGTGTGTCTTGTCAACCCGAAATCTACTATGAATCGTTGGATCTTTTGGGAGAAGATCAATGGCAGAGAAGTAATAAATTTTGGGAGAGCGTTTAAAAAAAGACCAAAACCTTCTCTTTTCTATGCGCTAGTCATATCATTAAACGAAACTTTTTCTATACCTATTTCTGGAAGCATGCCTGAATTAAATGCAAAAATGAGATTTGTTGTAGCACCAATTGTTCCAAACATTCTTCTTTTACTTGAACCTAAACTTGAAATCTCATAATCTCTAGTTGGGCTATTGAGACCTACATATCCAAAGTAAGCAGAAAATTAAGATTTTGCTCCAAGCGATTGTTTTAATACCCAACTTCACAAGGACCATGAACCAGAAGATATGTAAGCATCACAAGTAAGATGTATCCTAGTTAAAAGAAAAAAGAGATACCATCGCGTATAGACAATCCAATAGCAGCAATGATATAGATGCAACTTAAGAATGTTGAAACACTGAGCCACAACCTCAAAGACGATAAGTGGGGAATGCCAAATGCAAAAATGCTACAAATGATTCCTGTAATTGCGATGTAGTAAGGTAGCTTCAGCGTGGTAGTTTCATTGTTGTGTAAAGTATATATTGCCTACACAACATTCAATCAGAAGAGATGAAAAATAGATAATTAATAAGGAATTGCTACATGTCAAAGTAGGGGAGCATGGCTTGGGGATAGGAGGTAATTAAGTATAAGAGTAGGGGGCTACCCTCAAAACTTGTCTAGCCAGAATGATAAATCCAATGGTGATCATGAATAGATTAATATATTCTAGAGTCCATGTCAAGTAATACATTTTCCTACTTGGGAAAATTCACAATCACAATTGATATGAAAGGAAGAAGTGATTATGTGCAAGTATGAAGATGTTTATTTGATGAAAGTAACAAGAAAGTATTATATTGAATGGGATGGGTGATTGTAAAAGAAATTTACCATAAATGTGACTACCTAGGTCTCTATGTCGACTATTTCGGATGCCTCCAGTTTCGTGGAGACGTGATCTTGTTGTCTGCCATATTGCAGATTGTTAAGGTTTGGGTTAATACATCCATTAATAGCGCCGATTGCGATTTGCAATGGTGATCCGGACCTGAAAACTATATATTGTGTTTTATAATTCCGACGGGTCCGCAAGGCGTACGAAAAGGTGGATTTAAAGTTACAAGTGGGATTTCGGGCAGAGCAAAAATGGTAAGTTGTTTTTAGTGGAGCTCACCCGATCCCACTTATCATTTGACACGTAACAGCTAGGTGGAGAGAAAAAACCACCTATTTCGGGTGGGTATTCTCCAGGCTTATGTCCCACCCGAAATCTTTGTAAATCGTCTAATCCACTAAGCGCAGATCTACGGTGGGGATCTATCGGGCAAATCTGTTGCCTAGAGAACTGTGCAAAGGCTTTGAAAAGTGCGGAAGAGGTATGTTATGCATGCTTTATGGGTATGTTCATTATAGATGGCTTATAATGAATTTAGCGCGGATATGAGGGTTTATAGGTAAAGACCATGGTATAACCAATGTTAAGGAGTGACTTAAGCGGACATATATATATTTGGGTTAATAAAAGGATATTGAAGGTTTAGAAGGGTTGATTGAGTCCCAATAAGTGAATGTGACTAAGGGTTAGTTTATGTTGGGTTTAATAAATCATTCCACATAGGGATTTATGAAAGGGGCCTTAACAATTATGGATTAAAATTTTGACTCAAAATATCATTAAAGGCACAGCTCCCAGTACATGCGTAAGCCCAAGCTTAATGAATCTCATATTCAACAAAGTGTTTAAAGTTTCTTTTAAAAAAAATTGAAAAGAAAAGGCAGATTTAAAGTTACAAGCGGGATTTCGGGTAGAGCAAAAATAGTAAGTGGTTTTTAGTGGAGCTCACGTAATCCCACTTATCATTTGACACGTAACAGTTGGGTGGAGAGAGAAAACCGCCCATTTCAGGTGGGTATTCTCCGGGCTTATGTCACACCCGAAATCTTTGTAGACCGTCTGATCCACTAAGCGCAGATCTATGGTGGGGATCTATCAAGCAAATCTGTTGCTTAGAGAACTATGCAGAGGCTTTGAAAAGTGCGAAAAAGGTATGTTATGCATTCTTTATGGGTATGTTCATTATAGATGGTTTATAATGAATTGAGCGCGGATATGAGGGTTTATAGGTAAATACCATGGTATAACCAATGTTAAGGAGTGACTTAAGCGGACATATATATATTTGGGTTAATAAAAGGATATTGAAGGTTTAGAAGGGTTGATTGAGTCTCGATAAGTGAATGTGACTAAGGGTTACTCTATGTTGGGTTTAATAAATCATTCCGCATAGGGATTTATGAAAGTGGCCTTAACCATTATGGATTAAAATTTTGACTCAAAAGATCATTAAAGGCACAGGTCTCGGTACATGCGTAAGCCGAGGTTTAACGAATCTCATATTCAGCAAAGTGTTTAAAGTTTATTTTAAAACAAATTGAAAAGAAAAGGTAGATTTAAAGTTACAAGCGGGATTTCGAGTAGAGCAAAAATGGTAAGTGGTTTTTAGTGGAGCTCACCCGATCCCACTTATCATTTGACATGTAACAGTTGGGTGGAGAGAGAAAACTACCCATTTTGGGCGGGTATTCTCCGGGCTTATGTCCCACCCGAAATCTTTGTAGACCGTCTGATCCAACGACTGTAAGGGATTTTTGGTGGACCAGTAGCTCAAGGATTAACCGCCCAAAAAGCGGTTTCCTCTCTCCTCCTCGTTACTACGTATTGCTCGATGAGTGGCATCGGGTGATCACCCTTCAATACTGCTCAAGGGTTTGAGGGTGCCCGAAATACCACTTTTACTGTTGCAAAACCATTCCCCGCAAATTAACTCCGTGCTCTTTCACCGTTAATGTCCGTCAATTTGAAAGATCCAATGGTTATATATTATTTCATTTTCATGCTTCGTAATAGAAAAACATAGAGTTAATCGAAATCGTGGCCTTTTCTATAAACATCATTGTTTGTTGCCCATGGAAATTAAATACAAAATTATTAAGCCATTAAAAATATTGGGAAAGCGTTTAAAAAAAGACTAGAACATTCTTTTTTGTACGGGCTAGTCATATCATGGAGAATTTATACTCAATCAATTCCCTTCTTTTTTCTACGGGCTAGTCATCTCATTTGAATCAAAGTGGAAAAATATCACGGAAGGAAAATGTTTAGATACCTGTAAGATGAGATGGTGGCCCTTTTTGTCTATCCATTATGAATCCTTCGATCATACTTGATTCTCTGCACCTTCTCCACAACTACTTCATTTTCCAAACTCTTGCATTCCTTCTTTCCTTCATGTAATGAAATTTAACATCAGAATTTAGGAAATAATTCAATCAGACACCAACTACACCAAATTATCAGAGACAGCCGGGAGAGGATGGAAACAATTAAAAACGCAATCACTAAGAAATGATTTCTCCAATGCTGAAACCAAAAAAAATAGTAGGTAGAGAAAAGAAAGGCTATGAAATATTTGTCACCTTTTTTACCAGATAGAAGCCGAGAGAAGCCCTTCAAATCTTTAGAGTAATCAGTGCTCGCATTCGAGTAATCCTTCAACAATTCCAATAATAATTATCAAACCAACGACGATTAATATAAGAGGGAGCACTAGACTCCGCTTCGAGTTATCTGCATGGAGGAGGCCAATTGAAACATTAAGTGATGGCTATATGAAATTGAAATTGTTAGTGATTGCCACACTAAATCAATGTCTTACATCCCTCCGGCCACGTTTCGTATAGGAGAATTGAAACGGTGAGTGACGTGTAGGCGGAATTGAAATTGTTGGTGTTCCTAAGGTAATTGAAATGGATGGTGATGGGAATTCATACGTTTCACAACCATTTTTAATCTTTCCACTTCGTCTTAATCATAACAAGTGGCGATTAACAAATGGTATGGTAAATTTTTAATCATTCTTTGTAAAAAATTAATTTAAGTATGGTTTAAACATGTGATTTAGACATGCAAGTAAGTTAGTGGCGTGAATTATATCAATTGATATAGTGGCAACCACGAGAATATACTGGCATCTTTCAATCTAGGCCATTCGATCAAAAAGATTAATTAAGAAAATTATTAAAGTGCCCAACTCCAATAGGAGGGACGCCTATCGATGTAATAAACAGTTATAAAATAAGTAGTTCCCCATTGATTCAAGACTATCAGTGATATAAATAGAGATAAAGGCGAATGCTTTAAAGGAAAAACCAGGGAAAATAACTGTCCTGCTGCATCATTGTCTCTGAGCAAACTCAATAAGAGGCAATTGATCACACCCTCTTAATTTGTGTTATTAAAAGCAAGCATGATTATGATGATGGAGAACCAAATTTCTCTACGAAGTCCAAATTTTGTGGAAAAGGTTGTGGCCTTACAGTACAAAAGGGTCCTTTTAGAAAGAAAGGAAAACTAATCACCCTAGAGGATGTGTAGATGATGGTTTTCTCTAATTTGTCGAGGAATGGATAGGCTGTTAGGTTTTTCTTTGTATTGAGTTTGTTTTCAATAAATAATGTCTACGCAATAATATAAAAGCAATAATGTAGAAATGTTTATTAGAAGATTAAGTTTTATTTACGAATGTTCTTAGAAAGGTTTATTAGAAGATTAAGTTTTGTTTTGGAATGTTCATAGTAGGTAGAATGAAATGTTTTGTGAAGTATTTTGTAATTTGAATATGGTTTAATTGGAGGTTGTTTTTGGAAGATGCAAGTGAATATTTTTCTCATTAATAAATATATAATATATAATATTTTTTGTGTTATTCTAGTTTTTAATTAATTATTGTGATTAGATTTTGTTTTTTGTTTTTTGTTTTTTCAATAAATTTAGATAAAATTTATTATTTATGCTTTCCATAATTCAATTTACTAATAAATAATACATGTGGTAGCACAACACTTTTATGAGCACATATTTTAGAGCAATTTCTTTCAGGTAAGAGATGAGTTAAAATGGTTTGTTCTTTAGTAGGAAGAAATGTGGCAGGGAAGCATACATGGAGGAATATTAGAGGTTTCACTTTGTTGGATACCATTGTAACATTGGTTGCTGCCCATTTGAGTAGTACCACTTTGGTATAATGCCCTATATTATCAAATCAATAAATAATAATGATACTCATAATAATATTAATAATAATATAATAAAATAATAAACCATAAGAGTGAGAATATTCATAAATAAATAAAATAATAAAGTGAACTTCTGAATAAATAAATAAAGAAAATTGTAAAAATAGTAAGAATAAAGTCAAGTTAATAAAAAGTAATATAATAAAATAAGTAAGAGTCAATTATGCAAAAAGAAATACAGTTAAGATAAATCTAAGACAAAGAAAAGAAATTTGCATATTAACACACAGATTGCATGCATGAAGATTATCTTTTGTTTTTGAAACAAATTGTTCTATTTAATAGATGAGAAGGAAGATGTGAAGCATTATTTTCCAAAGGAGAATTCTAGGAGAAAAGGATTTGCTGGCTAAGGTAGTTGATCAAAGGCTCTATGGTGGTCATATTTAGAAAGACAGTGTAGCTAAGCTTACTGTTGAGGGGAGTTTCGTCCTCAAAACATTGGTTGCGGTTGGGAAGATCTAAATAGTGCAACATTCTCAAATTAATTCTCCGTTCTACAGGTAACTTCCCGATGGTGGTCATATTTAGAAAGACAATGTAGCTAAGCCTACTGTTGAGGGGAGTTTCGTCCCCAAAACATTGGTTGCGGTTGACAAGATCTGAAGAGTGCAACATTCTGAAATTAGTTCTTCGGGTAAATTCCCCATGTCTTATGGCTTTCATAGATTATATACTAATTAGCTAAAATCTTCGTTATGTTGATTATTAATGGCCTTGAATTTTTGTAAGTAATTTTTGTATTTAATTATGTTTGATGTCTAGGCCATTACATTTAGATATCATTTATATACATAATTTGACTTCCATGTACCCTTAGATATATAAAACATCCCTTGCATTTTCCTAAATCTAGCTCCAATCAACTATCTTGGAACAATAGTAGCAATAAAAACAACATCTTGCAAGAGTATACTTTTGTACTTAATTAATTGCGTAATATGACTATGGATACAATTGAGCCTCCTTACTTAGATCTTTGAGAAATTGGGACAAGTACTACTGTTAGACCCTACATGTATAGTAGAGAGCCATAGTAATTGGCACTCTCTTGTCTTTAGGACCCTTGAAACTATACTCCTTGTTGGCAGTCCAAGTAACTCAGACAAAAAGATTGCCTTGAAAATTTTGTATATTTGTTCACTAGAAACCTTGCTTTTTGCTACCAACCCGTGATATTTCTATATAAACTATGATATTGAGAATTTGAACATTTTGTTAGTGTAGTATTATTGAAGTGGCAGTGTAACTTTGTAGGAGAAGGAAAAAGAGAAGTCTAGGTCCTGACCACACCCTTATTCAAGACTTATCACAATAGCATCTTGTTGTTAACTGATCATCATGGTACCAATCTCAAGTGAGCCTTTTTTGGTGGACCCCCTCACTCCATCAACAAGCAACTATCTCAATAGACCCAAAAAGAAACATTGATCACCTTTGTATCACAATCTAGTAATCTTTTCCTTGTTGACCCCATCCCTATGGCTTCTAGAAACCACGATCTCAATAACCGAGTCTCGATATAGAAACGCCCGTTAAAACCTCTAGTTGCCCACGTCCATTATAAACAAAGAATAAATAATTTTTTGGGGAGGTTTCATATAAAACTCACAACAAGGTATCATCCTTGTAATGTGACTATAATGAAAGCTTTTCCCTTATCACAAAAATGAATTTCATATGCCTTCTTCTATCCCTTGGTGCCTCACATGGATGCGAGGTGAATTAGATGGGTGTTAAATTCACCTTGTTGCATGGGGATATATACGAAGAAATATACATGGAACAAACTCTTGGATATGTTTAGAGTGACTTTGGCCTTATTTGTCACCTTTAAAATTTTCTCTATGGTTTTAAAAAATCTCCTCGAGCTTGGTATGCAAAAATTAATAGCTTTCTTCTTGATACTGACGTTTCTAGATGTTATTCTCACCCTTATGTCTACCTCAAGAAAGTATGAAGCCATCTCATAATTTTTCTTCTTTATGTTTATAACCTTATCATCACTGGTAATGACCTTAAACTTTTAACCCATCTGAAATCAAACCATAAGAATAAGCTTTAAGATGATATGCATCAATTCCTTGGCCTCTAAGTAATACAAAACAAGCATTCCCTTTTCCAATATTAGTATTCATGTGAACTTCTTAATTGCCTTCACATAGAAGATTGTAAACCAACCCCTTCTCCCTTCCACTGTGGAGTCAAACTTGTTTCCACCTGCACTACACCCAAAGTTAACGCAACTTTGTATGGTAAGTTAGATGGTAACCTCATATATTTAGCTCATACTCATCCTAATATTTTATTTGTTATTGATATTGTTTCTTGGTATATGCAAACGCGCCATGACAGTTATTGGAAAGCAAAAAAAATGACACTTTAGTGTATATGAGGTATAGTTTTGTTTGACATACATTTCAGTTCATGGGGGACTCATTTATTGGTTGATTTCACCAATTTCAACTGGGTTGATGACCCTGGTGATCGAAAATATACTACAAGTTTTATTTTCCATCTCTGTTCATGATCTATCACTAGGAATTGTAAGAAGCAATAGGATATTTCTATTTTTTCATTAGAACTAGAATTCTAAATAATAGTTATGCAAGTCAAGAAGTCTTGTGGCTTCAAACAAATCCTTTTAGTATTTGTATTTTAGCAGCAACATCTGACAACCCTTTGGTATGGAAATAAGAGAGCCATGAAGCTTGACAAAGACCTAGTTCAAGATCAATACAATTAACACATTAAGATAGAAATTCACTTCATCAGAAATCTCATTCATGATCGAGATATTGAAGTGCTTTTTTTCCCAACAAATGATTAATTGCAAATATTTTCACAAAGTATCTTATAGAAGTGAAGTTTTCCAAGCCTCGATTAGGGAAAATTTTAAGTATGGAAATTTATCTTAAGGTATAGAAACTTTGGTGAATCTCACTAGTCCATAATATGGAATATGTAAAATGTTTGGTAATGTTTTTGTAAATTCGAATTTCTAATAATCTCATAGAAAAATTGGGAAAATCACTTTTCAGGAAAAATGGAAATAAGCGATTTTTTTGGGAAAATTCATAGAAAATTAACCCACATGCGAATATTAGCCCCTAAAATTTTCCCTAAATTCAATATATGTTAGGAGTTCAAGAATTTTTCATTATGGGGGGATAGGCTCTAATACCTCCTTCCTTCTACTACTGTGTCACGTTTATAAATCCTTCAAACATATCTCAATTTGTTCTTGAAGAGGGATGCTAGGATATTTAGACGGTCATGAGTGAGTTAATTTCAAACATTTGTAACATGTTTTTAAGTAAAAATGTATTTCTTAGCTTGTTTCTTATAGATTAGTTACAATGTAATATGATGATCATGATATGTTCTAGACATAGAGTGATATGATTGTTAAAATAAGATAATTACTCCTGCATGAGGAGTTAGCTAAACATAGAGAGTCAGTTAACTTAGTGATTGAGTGGTTGAGTGTTTGACTGTGAGTCAAGTTGAGTTAAGTGATAGATGACTTTGAGTGTGTGATTGCATGTCAAGATATTTTAGGAAATTAGCTAGTTGGAAAAGGTTAAATAGCCTTCATCGGGTTCATTGTGATCATCATGTTTTGTGTGATCAATAGAAGAGCAACAACTCATGTTTTATGTGTGAATTTTTTATGCTTTGTCTCCTCCGCCTTTCCAACAAATTGGTATTAGAGAGGTTACAAAGAGACATAGAGAACAGATTAGAAACAATTTGTGTGAGGAGAGAAATATAAATTTTCTCATGGATTAACATGCCTTAACTTAAAGCGTTTTTCCAAGCATGTGGTTCAAGCTTGTTTTCATGGCGTTAGTGGAATAACGTTGGCACTGGAATTTCATGCAAAATGAGTTAAAACGTTAAAAGTCAACAAAGGTTTGAAAATTACATGGGTCGTTTTTTGTTTGGAGCACGAAAAACTCACATGAAGCTTTAACATAAGGTTTTATTGTTCTTATATATAAATATTTTCAACAAAGATTATACAAAGGTGTTTTTGAATTCATGAAGGGCCGATTATAAAGGTTTTTTGTTTTTTTTTTTTATATATATAAAGATTTCTTATTATATATATATATATATATATATATATAAAGAGTTTTTCAAAAGAGTTTTTTGAAAAAAGTTTTTTTTTTAAATAAAAAACTTAGGGTTTTATTGAAAGGGGTATTATTTTTTGTGAAAAAAGAGTTTTACAAAGGAGAAATTTAGGGTTTTCTCAAAAGGGGATTTTTGGAGAAAGATGGCTTTCTCAAATTTTCAGCCCAGTTCCCACTATTTACATGGAAGGATTATGATGTGTGGGCCATTAAGATGGCGACCACGTTGCAGGCACATGATGTTTGGGATTATGTCAAGTTTGGGTTTTCAAAACCTAAGAATGAAGAACAAGAACAAGATCTCAGTAATACAGAGAGGGAACAATTGAAAAAATATAGGAAGAATAATGCACATGCGCTGCAGCTTATTCAGTAGGGAGTGCACCGAGCAGTGTTCCAGAAGATTATGATCACGTCTTTAGCAAAAGTAGCATGGGATACTTTGGCGACAAACTATAAAGGTATGGAAAAAGTCAATATTGTTAAGTTGCAAAATACTAGGAGAGATTTTGAAAGTCTACAGATGAAGGAGACAGAGGACATCGATTCTTTCAAGAATCGGGTTATAAGTGTCGTAAAACAATTAAAGATTTATGGTGAAGATATAAAAGATCAAAGAGTGGTTGAGAAGGTCCTCCGATATTTGTCTACCAAATTTGATGTTGTGGTAGAAGCCATAGAAGAAGCCAAGGGTTTGGCATCTTTGACAGTTGATGAGCTTATGGGATCACTTCTATTGCATGAGGCAAGGATAGACAAAAATAAGGATTCCACTTTAGAGACCGCTTTCAAAAGTCAAGTTTCTATTTCAAGAGACAGAGGTCGAGACAGAAGTAGATCGAGAGGTAGAGGATGAAGTGGAAGATATGGTGGTCAGAAAGATGGCTGAGAAGAGCATGAACATGAAAGTGGAAGCAACTACAGAAGCTTCAACAATAATCAAAGAGTGACAAATCAAAGGTGATATGCTATTATTGCAATAAATTTTGTCACTATGCTCGTGATTGTAGGAAGAAGATAGATGATCAAGGGAACCAGAGAGCTAATGTCACTACAGAGAATTCTAAATCCATGTTCTTAGCTTGCCATACCATGCATGAACCTTCTACTAGTGTGTGGTTACAGTAACCACTTGACAAGCAACAAGGATTTGGTTGCTAATTTCAATCAATCTGTGAAAACAGAGGTAAAGTTGGGGAATGATAAGACTGTGGAAGTAGATGGCAAAGGAGGGGTCCACATTTTGACCAAGCAGGGGGAACCAAAGACCATCTTAGAGGTATATTATGTTCCTAGTCTCAAACATAATTTGTTAAGTGTTGGACAATTGACACAGAAAGGATACAGAGTTATCTTTCAAGGTCAAGAAGTTGTTATATATGACAAGCCCCCAAGCAAGCAACTAATAGTAAAGGTGCAGATGATGAGGAGCAAACTCTTTCCTCTAATTTTGAATTATAGTGGTCAGGTGAGTTCTTTTACATTTGCATGTTCTTATGATTATTGGTTATGGCACTTTCGATTTGGACACTTGCACTTTTCTGGTTTAAGATTGTTGCAGCAGAAACAGATGGTCATAGGATTACCGCCCATTAAAGAACCTGCTAGTACTTCTGAGTGTTGCATCTTGGGAAAGCAACACCGTGAAACTTTTCCAAAGGGAGTTGCATACAGAGAAAAGAAACCTCTTGAGCTAGTGCATACAGACTTGTATTGACCTATGAGGACACAGTCGATTGGTGGAAATTGCTACTTCCTCACTTTCATTGATGAATATTGTTAGCCTTGTTGGCATTTTGCCCAAAAATGAATCCAAATCTGTTCTTCAAGTCTTCAAAAGACAACAAAATCCTGCCAAAGATCAAAACTAGTGCCAGAGAAGAACCCTTAGCATGACGGAAATGCACTATCGGGAGGAAAAAATAGGTAAAAACAATGAAAAACCATGTATCAGAGGCATACACAATCAAACACACAGCAGCCATTAGATATGGCCGATCAACGGACAAAATGTAAGCAACAAATCGCAAATTGGCCAACACAGAGGACTTAAGGTTGGGCGAAAGACACCCTCGATCAACGATCTCCGATGATCGGATCGGCGGGTCGCAATCGGCGGAAGCAAGCTGGCAGAGTAAGCGTGTAGAGCAATGGCAATCAACGATGCAATGTGGACCATCGATCAAGCGTGCATATCGACGACCCACATCGCATCGCAAGATCGTTATCAGAGATAATCAAGGAGCGCTAACCATTGGGCGGGGCTTATGCACAGGTATATGCACAGCTCGATGAATCGAACCCGATGGTGTTCTGAATAATATTGCATAATATTTGAGGTCTGTCGAAAGGCATTTTCATATGTATTTTGTGTATTTTCGTTATTTAACAAAATAAAAAGGGGAAACGACGATGCGATAAAACTCGGACCCGAAGGGGTTCTGAAATGAAATATATAATTTTTCAGGTCCACTAAAGCCGATTTTTCATGGTTTTTAGTGTTTTTTAACACATTCCAAAAATACAAAGGGAATATTGTAACAGGCCACTAGTGACTTGCGATAGCGACCCAAAGGGCGGACCCGATGGGAGAATAGACCAGATTTAAGGACTTTTGAAGTTCGGAAGAATAGAGATGGGCGGGATTTTTCTATGTGTAGTGTTTTCTGTGTAAAAATGGGAAAACCATCATTATAAACATTTAAAGGGAAAACAGAGGCCCGAAGACCCATTCCACCACATAGCAGAGTCCGGGAGACAGATTGCCGAGAAACAGAGACCGGAAAGGGAAAAAAAAGGGCCATAGCACGATGCAGCCCGGAACAGAAGTGGTCATGGAGCAACATAGCACAACACATCCGAATCAACCCGAAGCGATCATGGATCCATAGCACGACACATCCAAAACCAGCAAATGATCATGGAGCATTGCTTGCGCGAGCGAGCTCCTAGACAACACGACAAAATACCCGAATGCAGTTACTCTTTTGTCAGAAGAAGAAACCTCTGAGCCCATGCTTGCCTAGTCAGGGCATCAAACAGTTAACAAGACAGAGGGATAGATTAAGACCTCTCTAGCCTCAGAAGGCTCGAGAGCATTGTAAACAAGCCTATAAATATTTGTAAAATAAAAGTAACAAGGGTTCAACTTCTAGAGACTGTGGAGACTTTGCTACTCAAGCTTCTCATCTTCATTCTAGCAAATATAAGCTTCTTTTGCTGTTACATGTTCAATATCAATTTCTCTTCTGTTCTAAGCTTGCACTTGGATAGTCTATTCATGATTTCTTTTGCGTCTAATGCCAGATATCTGTCATCTTATCTCTACATTGATAAATTGGATTTGTAATTGAATAGGTTGTTCATGTTTCTTCTGTGTCTAATGCCAGATAATTGTTATCTTATCTCTGCGTTGATAAATTAGATTTACAAGCTTCTTTTACTTCCTGTAACTGGCTATTCATATGTGTTTATATATGCATCTACTGGTACAGTCGGTATTCTCCATCTATTCATTAAATCTACAAACTATTGAGCATTAGTGGTCTAAAGCCTTGTAACGCTGAGGGTGTTCATGCATGTCTTAAGTAAAAACACAGTTGAAATGGTTATCTGGCTTGATCCAAACCATGATTCATTCCAATAGTTCAAAGAACAATATTGAAGATTATATGTTACTAGGCATCTCCGAGCTGCGACCTAGGAGAGCTTCTTTGAGTGATAACATAATTGGCACCATTACCGAGGAGAGGAGACTGAAGCTCAGCTTCCCTGGGAAATGACACAAATCCAGCTTTGATGATAGACAAAGTCTGGGAACTTTTTTTTGTTGTAATCATCTATCTGGCGACTCTACTGAAGTACGAACCTCTTGGTGACTCCACTTCATAGTTCTAGCTCAGTTGGTGAGGCATATTCAGAGAAATCCTCAGAAGCCACAAGTTGACCCAGTACCTGACCCTGAAAAATCATCAAAGAAAGAAAGGTATTACAAAAAGGAGCATCAGGTTTAGGTAAACCTAAACAATATTCTATATCTCTTCAAGAAAGGCCTGTAATAGAACAAATACATGTTGAGAGTATAGCATCTAATACTAGCAGTGAAGAAAAACTCTCAGAAATTCATAAAGCTCCTTATTCTTTAGGTTCTCCTTTTGTTGTAAGCCCAAAGGAAACCTCACCTCCTATCCATCATACTCTAGTCTTATCAGTCACTCCTCAGCCCTCTATAATTCAGACTACCAGTACTCTTATAGACACCATGGCTATGGCAGGACCACAAGCACCCACCAAATTGGAAAGAATCATAGCTGCTAGGTATGGACCTCTAGTACTACCCACTCCTTTGAATACCATGCTTACTAGAGAATATCAAAAATATAGGCCTAAGTTCACTGGGACTGAAGGTGTTACAGCTTAAGAACATCTTGAGTCATTCTATAGCTATGCTAATAACTTGGATATTAGTGAAGATGATGTGTGGATGAGAGTCTTTGTCCAAAGTCTAGATGGAGAGGCTAGAAAATGGTTCAGAGAACTGACCCCAAGGTTTATATCAGATATTGAGGCTTTAGATAATGCATTCATAAATCATTGGGGGGATAAGAAGGATCTCCTCTACTACCACACTGAGTTTGGGAACTTAAAGAGGGAAAATGGTGAGTTGTTGTCTGATTTCAATAAGAGGTTTAACCTTATGTATAGCAAGATACCAGTTGAAGTAAAACCCACCACTACCTCTGCTAGACTCATCTATGGAAGTGCCTTTGATTCTGACTTCTGTTTACTGTTGAGGGAGAGGCGATGTGCTACTTTAGCTGATATGCCGGATGCAGCCTTGGAAGTAGAATCAAACATCATGGCTGCAGAGAAGCTCAAGGGAAATATTGATAGAAGAAGACAGAGGGGCGAGTCTTCATCATCCTCAAATCCAAAGATAGATAAAATGACCAAGATTATAGAGTCATTAGCCTATGATATCTCCAAATTAAAGGTTGAGCAGCACCCCGAGAAAGGAAGGGTTCCTAATACCTTTGTTCCTAGAACTCCAAATCAATATACAAGAGCTAATGAGCAGTTGTAGATTTTGCAAAGAAGTAAAGATGCCCATGAAGGCCAAAGGGTGAAAACCCCTTTCTAGAACATAGTCATGGAAGAGAAGCAGTTTTATGAAGATGATGAGATCCATTGTATGGAAGATAAAGGTAGTGCCCCTTTTTTGACCTTAGCTACTTATGAAAAGTCATTATTCAATGACCAGATTAGCCAAGAGTGGGACAGTGAAGCTGTTCTACAAACTGAAGATCTGCACAGATATAATTTGAGGTTGAAGATGAATAATGCCAAAGAAACTCTTCTTCAAAGAGCTGTTGTCCCTGTAGTACAACAAGCTAATAAGCAGAAGCGACTAGCATTTGATCCTATCATCCTCAAAGCTCCAACCCACGAGGTAAGAGGCCTTGACAAGTCTCCTTCTCCTTTCAGTTTTCAATCAAAAATTCAGAAGCTAAGAATACCTATGCCTCTGATTGAACTAGTGAAGAATGAGTCCTTCAAAAGATATATCCTTAAGGCCCTTGAGCCTAAAGCCATCCAAACCTCCACCGACTATGTAAATCTGCAAGATGACAAACAACTATTATTCTAAGCCCAATGATTGAAAGTTGTGAAGACAACTCCCCATCATTCTATGTCTCTCTGACTATTCATGACAAAATCCTTCACAACTGCCTTCTGGACACAGGAGCCAGCCATAATCTAATGCCCGAGGCTATCATGGATAAGTTGGGTCTTGACATTACCAAGCCTTATCATGACCTATTTTCTTTTGACTCTAGAAAGGTGAAATGTCTAGGATTAATCAAGGACCTAGCCATCACTTCGTCTCAACTGCCCATGAAGAGAATGATGATGGATATTGTGGTAGCAGATGTACCCCCCAAGTTTGGCATGTTTCTTTCCAGAGGCTGGATCAAGAGATTAGGTGGAACATTGCAAAATGATCTATCCCATGCTACTGTCCCAGTTTTTGGAGGTGAAAATAGGAGATTGTACAGAGAGACCCAGTTGGCTTATATTATCAGCGATGAAAGGAATCCCACTAATCATCCCATCTATGTTGTCGACATTGATTTTGGAGCTTGCTCTAAGGAAGATGTAGGGGCAGGTGTAGTCCTTGTGTTCCCCACACAGGAATGCATTGATTCATCTTTTATATTAACTTTTCAGGTGAACAAAACCTTCCAAGCAAAACATCTAAGGCTGAAAGTATACATAGATGAGGTGAAATATAGACCATCTCTACCTGACAATGTCAAATACTAGAAATTTTTTGAAGAGGTTGATCAAATTAATAGGCTTTTACAAGTCTTTGATGAATTTGATGAAATGCACATTGACCAAGAGAAAGAAACCTTTGATAGAAAGGTAAAATGGGACAATTTTCAGTTTGGTGACTGGGTTCTCAAATGGGATGCGTTGAAGGAAAAGAAAGGTAATCATGGTAAGTTTGACTCCTTATGGATAGGTCCATTTGTCATCGCTCAAATTCAGCAAAACAATACCTTTATTCTGCGCAGTCTGGAAGAAGGAGATGTTTTTGGTAGCCCAGTCAATGGTTGGTTCTTGAAACTTTATTTCATTTAAGGCTTTAAAGCCTTGGTATTGTAAATATGTTTTTTTTTTTCTTTATTGCAAAATAGACTCCATGCCTAATGGAACACTAGGAGGAAGATTTGATTTTGTTTTTTATAGGAAATTGTTCTGTGATTCTTGAAACCTCACAGGGAGGATCATCCTCAGAAGGAGCCAGTGTTAGCCTTGTTGGCATTTTGCCCAAAAATGAATCCAAATCTGCTCTTCAAGTCTTCAAAGACAACAAAATCTTGCCAAAGATCAAAACCAGTGCAAGATAAGAACCCTTAGCATGGCGGAAATGCACTATTGGGAGGCAAAAACTAGGTAAAAATAATGAAAAACCATTTATCAGAGGCATACACAGTCAGACGCACAACAACTGTTAGATCCGGCCGATCAACGACCCAGATCTAAGTGGAAAATCGCAAATCGGCCAATATAGAGGACTTAAGGTTGGGTAGAAGACACCCTCGATCAACGATCTCCGATGATTAGATCGGCAGGTCGCAATCGGCAGAGGCAAGCCGACGGAGTAAGCATGCAAAGCGATGGTGATCAGCGATGCAATGTGGATCGTCAATCAAGCGCGTAGATCGACGGCCCACATCGCGTCGCAGGATCATCATCGGAGATGATCAAGGAGCAGTAACCATGGGGCAGGGCTTATGCACAGGTATATGTGCGGCCCGATGAACCGAACCTGATGATGTTTTGAATAATATTTCATAATATTTGAGGTCCTTCGAAAGGCATTGTCATATGTATTTTGTGTATTTTTGTTATTTAACGAAATACAAAGGGGCGATGACAATGCGATAAAACTCGGACCCGAAGGGGTTCAAAAATGAAATATATAATTTTTCAGGTCCGCCAAAGTCGATTTTTCATGGTTTTTAGTGTTTTTTAACACATTCCAAAAATACAAAGGGAAGATTGTAACAGGCCACTAGCGACTTGTGATAGCGACCCAGAGGGCAGACCCAATGGGAGAATCGATTAGATTTAAGGACTTTTGAAGTCCGAAAGAACAGAGATGGGCGGGATTTTGCTATGTGCAACATTTTCTGTGTAAAAACAAGAAAACAATCATTATAAAAATTTAAAGGGAAAACAGAGGCCCGAAGACCCATTCCACCACATAGCAGAGTCTGGAAGACAGATTGCCGGGAAACAAAGACTAGAAAGGGAAAAACAAGGGCCACAACATGATGTAGCCCGAAACATAAGCGGTCATAGAGCATCACATCACAACACAGCTGAATCAACCCGAAGGGATCATGGAGCCACATCACGACACATCCAAAATAGACAAATGATCATGGATCATCGCTTGCATGAGCGAGCTCCCAAACAACGTAGAAAACTACCCGAATGTGGTTACTCTTTTGTCAGAAGAAGAAACCTTCGAGCCCATGCTTGCCTAGTCAGGGCATCAAACAATTAACAAGACCGAGGGATAGATTAAGACCTCTTGAGCCTCAGAAGGCTCGAGAGCATTGTAAATAGGCCTATAAATATTTGTAAAATTAGAGTAACAAGGGTTCAACTTCTAGAGACTGTGGAGACTTTGCTACTCAAGCTTCTCATCTTCATTCTAGCAAATATAAGCTTTTTTTGTTGTTACTTGTTCAGTATCCATTTCTCTTTTGTTCTAAGCTTGCACTTGGATAGTCTATTCATGATTTCTTCTGTGTCTAATGCCAAATAACTATCATCTTATCTCTACATTGATAATATGGATTTGCAATTGAATAGGTTGTTCATGTTTCTTTTGTGTCTAATGCCAGATAACTGTCATATTATCTCTGCGTTGATAAATTAGATTTGCAAGCTTCTTTTACTTCATGTAGTTGGCCATTCATATGTGTTTATATATGCATCTACTGGTATAGTCAGTATTTCCATCTGTTCATTAAATCTACAAACTATTGAGCATTAGTTGTCTAAAGCCTTATAAAGCTGAGGGTGTTTGTGCATGTCTTGAGTAAAAACAAATTTGAAATGGTTATCTGGCTTGATCCAAACCATGATTCATTCCAATAGTTCAGAGAACAATATTGAAGATTATATGTTACCAGGCATCTCCGAGCTGCAACCTAGGAGAGCTTCCTAGAGTGATAACAACTACAACAAAAAGACTTGGGTTTACTTCTTGAAGTAGAAGTATGAAACTTTTGCAAGGTTCAAAGAATTCAAAGCCTTTGTAGAGAACCAAAGTGATCGACAGATCAAGGTATTGAGGTCAGATCGTGGTGGAGAATTTGACTCAAAGGCATTCCATGATTACTGCAAACAACATGGGATCAGAAGATAGTTTACAACCAGGTACACATCACAGCAAAATGGTGTAGTAGAGAGAAAGAATAGGACAATTATGAACATGGTAAGAAGCAGCATGTTGAAAGGCAAAAACTTGTCTAATGAGTATTGGGCAGAAGAAGTTACATGTGCTATTTATGTGATCAACAGATCTCCTACAAAGAGTGTGATGAAAAAAATACTAGAACAAGCATGGTCATGTATGTATTGCAGCGTATCTCATCTTAGAGTGTTTGGAAGTGTAGCTTATGCACATGTGCCTAAGGAGCAAAGAAGAAAATTGGATGATAAAAGTGAAAAATGCATATTCATTGGTTATAGTGAGCAATCAAAAGCTTACAAATTGTATAACCCTCTCACAAACAAGACCATAATTAGCAAAGATGTTGTGTTCAAAGAACACGAGTCATGGAATGAAGCTGTAGACAAAATAGTTGATGCACAAGTGCCACTGATGGAAGAAGATGATGTAGTAGAAAAGGAGCAGCAAGAATCATAGGTATAGACACCAAATAGAGACACACCAACAAGGACTCCAAGATTTTTAGAGCAGCATGGATCCTCAAGCATATCAACAGATCAAGATTCTCCCAGCAATCAATCAAGTGATGAATCAAGCAATGGTATGAGAAAGATGAGAATATTGAAAGATATTTATGATGATTTGGATGTTAGTTCAAATTTTGCATTGTTGTCATTCCAACCTTCTTCGTTTGAAGAAGCAATCAAAGATGAAAATTGGGTGCAAGTCATGAATGAAGAAATTGAAGCTATTGAAAAGAATGATACATGGGATTTGGTTGATTTGCCAAAGGACAAAAATCTCATTGGTGTGAAGTGGGTGTACAAGACAAAGTTGAATGAGAAAGGTGAAATTGATAGATTCAAAGCTAGACTTGTAGCAAAAGGATTCTGTCAGACCAGGAGGTAACTCCTCAAATCAGAACTCATATTATTCATTCAGGTTGTTCATTATTATATACAAGAGGGAGTGACTATTCGATTCATCTCCCGATGACTCTCTATCTTCTCTATTATTTATTTACATTAATTACAGTTGTACACCCGATCCCTCTGATTAGGTGTCAACATTGCCCCCCTTAATCTGAAGGGATGTTGGTGAGTCCAAGCATCATTCTGAATCTTTCAAACTTTTCTCTTCCAATTGCTTTGGTGAAGATGTCTGAAATTTGCTCATTAGTGGAACAATGGCTAAGATGGATTATTTTTGCCTCAACATGATGTTGAATCAGATGATATTTAGTATTGATGTGCTTTGTTCAATCATGGAACTTTGGGTTCTTGGCCAACTTTATTGCAGAGGTATTGTCAATCATGAGTGGAGTCGATTGTACTTGTTTTACCTGCAAATCTTCAAGAATTTTCCTGAGCCACATAATTTCTTTTATTTCCTCAGCTGTTGCCACATATTCTGCCTCTGTTGTGGAATCTACTGGAACTAATTGTTTTCATGATCTCCAGGAGACGGGTCCTGATCCAAGACTCATAGCATAACCTAAAGTAGATACCCCAGTTTCTTTGTCTCCATCGAAGTCTGAATCAGAGTATCCAATCACGCTGAAGTCGCCCACCTGTGTATACTTGATTCCAAAGTCTTGAGTTCCCTTCAAGTACTTTAGAACTCTTTTGCAACAGACCAATGTTCCTCACAAGGCTTTTGCATAAATCTGGAGAGGATTCCAACAACAAACAAAATGTCTAGTCTGGTAGTAGTTAGGTAGTTGAGACTTCCTACAAGCTATCTATAATTTGTTGCATCCTCAAATTCTTTTCCTTCAATGGATGTGAGCTTTAAGTTTTGTTCCATTGGAGTAGTCAGAGGATTGCATTCATTCATGCCAAACCTGTTCAAAAAATCTCCAATCTACTTCTTTTGAGAAAGGAATATGGACTTCGAATGTTGAGTTACTTCAATACCAAGATAGTAATGAACATAGCCCAAATCAGTCATTTCAAAACCTTTCTTCAACTCCTTCTTTATGGATGCAATGTAGCTTTCATTGTTCCCTGTCATCAAAAGATCATCTACATATACCACAAGATATACAACTGTTTTGCCAACTTTCTTGACAAACAAAGTTGCATCATCAAGATCATGATGTTTGAAATTGAGTTTCAGAAGATGCTCATTCAGTTTTTCATACCAGGCTCGTGGTGCTTGTTTGAGGCCATACAAGGATTTCACAAGTTTGCATACTTTATGTTCATGTCCTTTCATGAAAATCCTTCAGGTTGGGACATAAAAACATTTTCTTTTAGATCTCCATTCAAGAAAGCAGTTTTTACATCCATTTGATGGACTTTCCAATAGTTCTGAGCTGCTAGGGAAAAGAGTGTCCAGATGGTAGCCTATTTTGCTATGGGGGAAAAATTTTCCTCATAATCGACCCCTTCCTTATGTGCAAAACCTTTTTCCACAAGCCTAGCTTTGTGCTTGTCAAGTGAGCCATCAACTTTATACTTGTTCTTGTAGACCCACTTGTAGCCAATTGGTTTAGTTCCCAATGGAGGATCAACCAGCTTCCAAGTGCCATTCTTTATCAGGGCATCATACTCCTTTTGCATTGCTTCTTTCCATTCATCATGAGAAGTAGCTTCTTTGAAGGAATTTGGTTCAAAATCTGTAGACAAATTGAATTCATAATCATAAGAAACATCCATATCAACAGGTGAATTAGAGTCATCTACATCACCTCCATTTTGTCGGTTTGAATTTCTAGTTCCTGTCTTTCCAACCTCATCAGGATGAACACTTTCAAGTGTCTTTGTTAGCCACTTTGGGGGACCTTTCTCAGATGGTCCAAGCTGCTCCATTGATTGAGTTGGGACTGAATCAAGATTGAGTCCCCCAATTCTGTCAATCACACCACTCAAAGTATTATCCGTTGTTGGAGTTTCATATAGGGGAGAGAGTGCTTCAGAAGAAGATTCCACAGATTGATATAGTATAGGAATCCCCCCTTCAAGATGTGGAATCTGATTATCAAATTCTTGAAATGATTTTGCATTTGTGAATCTATCCAAGCGATCAAGTTGCCTTTCAACAACATTGTCAGTTTTGGATGATTCAAGAAATATTACATCTCTAGATGTACAACAAACTTTTTTTTGACTTCATCATAGAGATGGTATGCTTTGGAGGTGTTTGAATACCCCAGGAAGATACACTTACGACTTCTTGTACCAAGTTTGTTTCTATGTACCTTTGGTATCAAGGCATAACAGGTGGAACCAAAGACCCTGAGATGCTTTACCGAAGGAATATGCCCATACCACATTTCATAAGGAGTCTTGTTTTTGATAGCATTAGATGGGAACCTATTCTTTATATATACAGCACATAGAACTGCATCAGCCCAAAACATCATTTTTACATTTTTGAAGAACAACATGGAGCGTCCCATATTTAAGATTGTCCTATTCATTCTTTCAGCTACACTGTTCTGTTGGGGATTATAAGGCACAGTTGTTTGATGTTTGATCCCATGTTGGAGAAGATAGTTTTCAAATTCATTTGAAGTGTATTCTTTTCCATTATCAGTGCGAATAGAGCCAATATGAGATTTTGCATCATTTTCAATCCATGTATGAAAGTTCTTGAATGTTTGGAAAGCATCATATTTGTTCTTTAATAAATAAACCCAACACATTCTGGTGTAGTCATCAATAAATGTCATCATATATTTATTTCCATTTGCAGAAGAGATAGGCATTGGACCACATAAATCTGAATGAATGAGTTCAAGTTTTCTATGTGCTCTGCAGTGTGAATCATGAAAGGACTGTTTGCTATGCTTTCCTAGGATGCAAGCATCACATTTCTTAAGCTTCCTAGGAATTGTAGGCAAACAAGAAACACCATTTTTCTTCAACAAGCGGAGGCTGTCATAGTTCAAATGTCCAAATCTAGCATGCCATAATAAACTTGATGGAAGTGTACCTTCTTCATAATGACAATTGTGTGAGAAATGTTGTGCACAAGCAGAGGTACCCTACAGCTTGAGAAGCCTTTCTTCCTCTATCCCTGTCATGACAAGTGAGTGGTCATATGCTTTTCTCACCTCAAGCTTGCCATCAAACATATGAATGGAGTGACCTTGCTGGTGGATGTGGACCAAGGACATCAAGTTCCTCCTCAACTGTGGGAGATATAGAACATGATGCAGAAGAAAGTCTGGAAGACCAGTCAATTTAAGCCTGATTTTGCCAAGCCTTGATGGCTTGAATTTTGATTGGTCTGCAAAGTATACTACTCCATCAACATTGTTAGTAAATTCTTCAAAAAAATATTTTCTATGAGTCATGTGGCAAGTTGCTCCTGAATCAAGCAACTAATCATTTTTCGAAGAAGCAAGTGAAGCATTAAATAAGTCTTCATTTACTCCAATATTACATTTGTGCCACAACATAATGAGTGGATTCAGGTGCTTCACCTTTGTCTATGTCATTAGTTTTACCTTTGGGTTGGTTTCTTTGCTGCTCAATTTTTTTCCAAGGTAACTTGCATGTGGAGGCATCATGTGATCCATTTCTTTTGCAGCGTATGTAGTTCAAATCTGACTTTTCTCCTTGAGAGTGTTTGCCCCCCCGCCTCTGAAATATCTTCCTCTTCCTCTTCGACCACCTCTTCCTCTGGAAGAATCTTGGGCAAGATTATTTTCTTTATGAGCAAGGCACACAACCTCTTCAGATGATTTAAGGGTTGTCTTCTTTCCAAAAGCTTTCTCTCTTTCAACAAATGTTTTTACAAGAGATTCAAAGGTGATATCTTTGAGATTTCCATTTTCTTGCAATGACTCAAGATAATTGGAGTAAGTAGGATAAATTGCCTTGAGAAAAGCGATCATAGGAATATCCAATTCAACCTTAGTGACTTTAATATCATGCATTATAGATTTTACTTTGGATGCAAGAGCAAGAGGATCATTATTTTGTAATTCAAGGGTGAAGAGTTGAATCATGAGTTGAACAACTTCAAGTGCAGAGTGTGAGTCATAGAGTTCTTTCAGCTTTTGTAAAGCTTTGAAAGCTTTTGAAAATGGCGAAATATTTCGACTCACCTCTTCGCTTACTATGCTGCAATCAATGCATAGGCTTTGTTGTTCTTATTTTCCCAAATTGTGAGCTCCTTGTTTGAGGTAGGCTGGACTGGCGCTTCGTCTCCTTCTCCAACACACACTCCTTTCCATAGCTCATTAAAAATGAGAGTTTGTTGGATTTTCCACGACCATTCAGGATAATTCTCCTTTCCATTGAGAACTACTCCCACAATAGATATGATTGAATGCATATCGTTATTACCAACAACATTATACCAACAACGTTCAACCTGGTATCGCCTTCTTTCACCCATATATAAGAGTTTGACGTTTAAGAGATGAATGACAGAGAGATGAATGGTGTTAAGAGATGAACGACGGAGATGAGATTTCGTGAAAGTGGAAAGGAATCAACAGTCATCGGAAGCTGAGTCATGGAGCCATCAATGGTAGAAGATCAACAGTTATCGCAAGCAAAAAAAGTCGGGGTGATAACCATGGCTAAAGGCAGATTTCAGGTTACAAGCGGGATTTCAGGCGGATAAAAAATGGTAAGTAGTATTGAGAGGTGAGCGCCCAATTCCACTAAGTGGTTGACACGTAGCGACTAGGGGAGAGAGAAAAACCGTTCGTATTGGGCGAGTAACTCTTGTGCAACTAATGCACTCGAAATCGCTATAAACCATCGGATTTTGAGGTGAAGATCAACGGTCGAGATTAAAAGGCACTTTTCGGGTGGGTAACCACCATGCAAGTGGTCCCCCCTGAAATCAATGTTAGCCTTCAAATCTGGACGTTGAGATCAACGATGGAGAATGAGCCAGATAAAGTGAAACCTCAGGAACTGTGTCCAAGTGGGTTTAATGAAGGGTATGATCACATCACAAACATGTAGCGGTATTGATCAGGGCAAGAGAACTGTGATATGTGATTAAAAAGCAGATTCGACGATATTTATATATATGGGTTTATAATACTTGAGATCCTGCTCAAGGGAATACGAAAAAGGATATATGTGAATGCGAAAAAGGATATATGGTTCTTCAATGAGAAAGGGTATATATACCATACTCAGATCAGGAGGAAATCCAAGTCATTATAGCACCTTCGGCTTCAACATCTAGCTCCAATACAACGCACTTCAACGAATGTATTAAACAATAAATGAGATTTCGCAGGGATTGACAGAGATGTCAGCCTGCAAAAGATGCAAAACAAAGGCAAAACAGAATAGGAGTTACAAATTAAAAAGGAAGCCAAAAAATGGCGCCTGCTCTAATACCATGTTAGACTAGGAGGTAACTCCTCAAATCAGAACTCATATTATTCATTCAGGCTATTCATTATTATATAAAAGAGGGAGTGACTGTTCGGTTCATCTCCTGATGACTCTTTATCTTCTCTATTATTTATTTGCATTAATTACAGCTGTACACCCAATCCCTCTGATTAGGTGTCAACAGATTCTCACAGCAACTGGGAATAGACTTTGGAGAAACATTTGCTCAAGTAGCCAGATTGGATACTGTAAGAGTAGTTCTAGCCACAACATCTTAGAACAAATGGAAAGTATATCAGAGGGATGTGAAATCAACCTTCTTGAATGGAATTCTAGAAGAAGAATTTATGTGGGATATGAAGTTGAAAGTAATGAAGACAAAGTTTACAAGTTGAAGAAAGTGCTCTATGGATTGAAGCAAGCGCATAGAGCTTGGTATAGTAGAATCAACAACTACATGACTAAGAATGGATTTTGCAGAAGCAACATTGAGCCTACCTTATAGACAAAGATAAATGAGCATGGATAGATTTTGATTGTTTGCTTATATGTTGATGACATGATTTTTATAGGTGATTTTGACATAGATGAATTTAAAGCAGCCATGATGAAATAATTTGAGATGAAAGATCTTTGTCTCATGAACTATTTTCTTGGCATAGAAGTTGAGAAATTTGAAAAAGGAATTTTTTATTTGTCAAAATAAATATTCCAAATATTTATTGCAAATATTCAGGATGGAAAATTGCAAACATGTCCCTACACCAGTTGCAATAGGTACAAAGTTAAGCAAGGATGATGAAGGATCAGATGTCAATCCAACTTTATTCAAAGGATTGGTTGGTAGCCTCATGTATCTCACATCTACAAGACCAGATATCATGCAAGGAGTGAGTTTGATTTCCAAATTTATGGAGACTCCAAAAGACACACATTGGAGTATAGGAAAAAGAATTCTGAGATACATAGCAAGAACTAAAGATTGTGGCATTATATATGCAAGCACATAAAAGAAGGATTTGATTGGATACACAGATAGCAATTTTGCAGGCAGTTTGGATGATAGGAAGATCACTTCTGGATTTTTTTTCCACCTTGGTTCAGGTGTGATTTCATGGGCATCTAAGAAGTAGCCCATTGTGACACTTTCGTCAGCATAAGTAGAATATGTAGCAGCAACATCAACAGCATGTCAAGTAGTGTGGTTAAGAAGTGTACTTAATGGACTCAAGCAGAAACAACAAGGATAAACAACAATATATTATGAAAACACCTCAACGATTGCACTATCCAAGAATAGTGTGTTTGAGCAAGCATATTGATAGTAGATATCACTTTATTAGAGAACTTGTGAGCAATGGAGAAGTTCACTTGAAGCCTTGTAAATGTAATGATCAATTGGCTGATATATTTTACTAAATCATTAGCACAAGATGTGTTTGAGTTTCATAGAAGAAACTTGGGTGTTTTAAGCCTAGCTGAGACATAAACCAGCAGGTATGTTTGAGTTGTCATGAGTCATGTTTTAGTTTAGCAGTCGTAATTAAGGGGGAGTGTTAAAATAAGATAATTACTCCTGCATGAGGAGTTAGCTAAACATAGAGAGCCAGTTAATTGAGTGATTGAGTGGTTGAGTGTTTGAGTGTGAGTCAAGTCGAGTTAAGTGATAGACGACTTTAAGTGTGTGATTGCATGTCAAGATATTTTAGGCAATTAGCTAGTTGGAAAAGGTTAAATACCCTTCACCGGGTTCATGGTAATCATCATGTTTTGTGTGATCAATAGAAGAGCAACAACTCGTGTTTCATGTGTGAATGGTTTATGCTTTGTCTCCTCTTCCTTTCCAATAATGATGACTCATATTATCATAAATACTAAAAACTATTTGTTTGTGCCTTAATGCCTAGTCCATGATCTCTATTTATAAAATGCATGGAGGTTCATTTCTAAAGATCGACTATGAGAAACTCTCTTATGTACAGATTTTCTTTTGCATTAATAAAAATTCTTAAGTGGTCATGTTGGTTGGGGTTTTGGATTGTTTTCCTCTTAGAGGGCTTAAACAACATAAAAGTTATTGTTGTTATGATCTTTGATATAATTGTGTGTGTGTGTTTACTTAAGTTTTTTGTCCTATGTGAAAACCATGTTTATTCTAACAAACTCACCATGTATGCTTTTGTGTACATATTCTTGCATCTTATTACATGGATTCACAATGTATTTTGTTGGTTTCCATGCTTTGTTCCCTTTTAAGCATGGTTATTCCTATGTTGGGGATGGTATCTATATGTTGGTTGACAATTGTCTCTAGGCACTCACTAGTTCTTTGACCTTCAACTCCCTTATAATACCTCACAAATTAAATTTATTATAGTGTTTCAACCATCAATTCCTCTTCTGACCTCACATATTAGGGGGCATATGTTATAGCTCTATTTTCCATGCCCAAGGTTCATTAAGGGCTTACTATAATCATGATGTTGAGACATAACTTTTCTACAATTGGATTCTTAGTTTTGTAGGATGATTTCTCCTTGCACCACTATCAAGGTGTGACTAATTTCTCCTTGCAACATTGGAAGGGCACAAACAATCACTTGATATATGACTAAATTAGGTGAATACCTACAAAAAGCCTTCTAAATTTAATATTTTCCAAGAAGCTTAGTGCAAAGTGAGTAACATACCTTGCATTATGAGCTTGGTAACTTTATTAGATCACAATTCACTAAGCTTTAGGACCTATAATATTGTTAATATATATATATATATATATATATATATATATATATATTATATATATATATATATATATACTAATATATATATAAATTATACTCTATTGAATTTTTTAATTAAAATTTACTCTATTAAATTTGACAGATTAGTAATAAGATGGTTATATTTGCGATACTAGTAATAATATGGTTATATTGGAAATTCTAACTGATATGAAGTAAAGGGAGAAAACTAACGCCTTGGAACAATTTTGAATGTTCGTATTGTGAGAAGAGCCAGAGAATCAGCCAACCAAGTCTTATTGCAATTAGTTTGTCGAAATATACAAACCATGGAACTCTAGTTGGAAAGGAACAATATAGTCCCTTGTTCGTTTTATTAGAACCTGATACTCTTTTACGTTGGAGATTTAAAAAAAAAACTAAATTCATGTTTAAAATATAAAAGGATGATTTCAATATAAATTTTATAGAGTTGTAAACGAAAAATTGATGTACTAATTATAAAAGAAACAGGGCAGGCTGCATGGCAGCTAGTCCCTGCCTAGCTATTCCAGCCACCACCAGCCAGAGAGCCATGATCTGATCCTTTGCAGGTTAGGCAGTTCAGAGAAAGGAAAGAGCCGCTCTAGCAGAGCCTTTACAGGTTAGCCGAAGGCCCTTGCAGGTTAGGCAGTTTAGAGAAAGGGCAATAGCCGAGAGGCGATAGCCGAACCTTTACAGGTTAGCGGAGAGGCAATAGTCGAATGCTTTAAGAAGATATGCTTCAAACTTCGGCAAGCACAAAGCCATGTGTTAGAAGTTTGGTCAAGCTTGACAAGATTCATGTGCAACATTAATTAATAAAACATATTAAAAGGAAATGGGAAAATGAAACAAGCGTTAGTGATTACGTTTCGTAGAACCAATATCAAATCACCGCCATTATAATGTTTTAAATAGACTCTAAACATAACTGTATATGATTGAACAAGCTATTCATAATTGTATGAGAATACAGCTCTCGGTTTGCCACTTAGACGTTCGGCCCCATTTGCTTACCAGTAATGGCAGCCACCGAGCGACAGACGTCTATTCGTACCAGCCGTGTGTGAATATATCAGGTGTATTTTGCTTTGTTTGGGTTATTTGTTTCAAAAGAAGTACGAAAGAAACACATCTTTTTTCGGTTGGAGTAGTTCTTTTAAAGTTTAAACAACAATTCTAACTTTTTCAAGCTCTTTACAAATTCACCGATTCGGCCTTCCTTGCATTGTGAAATGCATCGAATGAGAAACTATCGAAATCTTCCCAGCCTTTGGAGGTGCACTGTCACAGAAGAAAATTAGCTTCGATGGCTATGCGTTCATGCAATTTGGCAGCACACACTAAACCTCACGACCGTCAATTGAAAACATAACATAATTTCGATGCAAAGCCATAGAACCAATGGAAGTGAGTTTACCAGAAAAACCTTTCCTAATTGTCATGCAAACTCACAGAGGTAATATTCTTATCTCGGTGGCCGGTGCATTTCTTTAAGAAGTGCTCTAAGAGCTCAGCTCAAATTTGGGAATCCACGCTCTTTAGCAGGGTTTCTAAGTGTAGGTCCATATGTATTGAAATCAACAACTGAATGTGAATCTGTTCATGCATCTGAAAACCGGAACATTGGTGAACGACAAGCAAAAGCATTTGGCACACATGTATATGCATAGATTGTAGTGTCCAAAATGACATAATATTGAATTTATCTCCAGCCACAAGTTACCAGATAGTTGTAATGTTGTGAACAGATGAATATGCGTGGATTGATTCGAACCAGTATATTGAATCTGTGTGGATCGATTTGAACACACATTGACTCTACTTTTATTTATATGTGGGCCCCTTCAAATTGACGGAAGCGTACGCAAATCAACGGAACGGACAACATAGTAGTAGCAGTCGCTCCAACACACAAATATTGCCTTTTGCATGGATTTCACATGTCAGTAGTAGTGCATGCATTTCCCACTAGGCCAGAGTAACCGCAATTACGTGTTATTGCATTCGAATAGCTCAGTTCCAGGTGCAGATTGAGATACAAATCCAATCGCAAACCCAGTTTCAGATCCAAATTCAGATCCGAATGCAGCAATTCCGAAAGCGATATCGAGCAACAGTTTACTTGATCCACTACATCGTATATCAAACGAGTATACGAATCTGTCTTGAGTTTACCAAAATGAAATGGACGTGGTAAAAAACCCGAAGCATTGCGGACCACGCGATAAGAGTAAGGAGTGCCCAGAGAGGCCCCGCAAATCTGAGACCTATTCCAGTGTCTGATTTTTCATGACTCTTTCTCCACGCGATTCTATTCTGGCTCTCTAACACTTGGATTGGGCAAACATATTTGCTTTCTTGGTGGGTATATTTGTTTGTTCTGACCGCTTATCTCCCTTCGGTTATTGCGGTTAATGTTCGGCCCCTTGGCTTGTTTTATACGTGGAGCGGGTTCTTCAATCTCAGTGAATGGAGTGGAAGTGCGCTGGTGCCTCTAATTTGGGAAAGGGGAAAAAGAAAACGATGGCTTCTTAGCAACTGCAGATGGGGAGAAAACGGGATACACAGGGATGCGGTAAAGACAGAGTGAAGGTCGTCTTGCGACTAGTGCAAAAAGACGGGCCGCTCTCGGCCAAGCAAGTTGCGTTTCCACTGAACATTCTCTTCAAATTTTTTTAGCAGAATGAGTACTAAATAACGGCTAAAGATGAAAATCGCTTAGCAAAACAGGACCTGTAAATTTCGTCAAATTCATGCCTTGCTATGTTGTTCATCTATCTTTTGTGAACCTGTAAATATCGTAAAATTCATGCCTTGCTATGCTGCTGATCTTTCTTTTGTGAAGTTGCAAATGTCATAAAATTCATGCCTTGCTATGTTATTAATCTTTCTTTTGTCATCCGGTTAAGTGTCATAAAATTCATGTCTTGCACAATACTATGAAGCTATTCGTGAAGTTTGTTATTAAATGCAGCGAAATAAAGATCAAGCTTTCATGAATCAAGAACCATTACTGCAAATAAATTTGAACAACGTGTATGAGCTTTCAACCGTAAAAATTAAAAGTATATCAGAACTTTCAACAAAGTCCATGAGAGGCCATGCCTCATAACAAGCTTTAAAAGCATCATCAACAACTCCAGAATTAGTGTCACTGTAATAGCAAAACATAAAATGGATCAATGACACCGTTGATATATGATCTATTAAATTAAATTAGACATTCAAAAAGACAACCCGAAAATCGTAAGATGAAGAAACACCATGAAAATGATAAGCGAAAGGATAAAGAAACAATGTGAAAATGATAGAGCGAGTGTGGGGTGCGTGCGTGGTTATAAATTAAGGGGAAAAATGAGTTATAAATTAAGGGAAAAAATGAGTTAGAAAGTCAGGTCAAGGAACAAAGATGGTTCACTGTTTCATAAAAAAAACTTAAAGTAGTCTCACAATACTACATTCAATTGTAAAGTCATTCGATTGCGTGGAAATTTGTTTTAATACAATCTGTTCATGTTGTGTCGTTTTCGGAACTAGAATGTTATTAAATCTCATAAAGATATGAAAAAAATAAAATTATAAATAGAAAAAACTGTTCTTGGTTTGCTATTTCTTAGACTTATTTAGATGACCAAAAATGAATTTTGAATTCAAAAGGTGAAACTATAGACAACAATATGAAATATAAAAAATTGGTTTCAGTTTGCTTTTTACAAGAAGTCTTTACCTGGCCAGCTCTGAATTTTGGTTGAAAACTTTGTCTGAATATTGGTTGAAAACTTTTCTCAGTATAGCATAGATTATATCTGATAAGTGATAACCATGTTCTTCCAGAATAAAATCTCAGCCATTTTGGGGCTAAATTTGATTTGAAACATAAAGCTAAGCCTAAATTTCGGCATTGCACTGTTAGAGTGTAAAACTTATATAGATTGTGGAATGAATGTGGTGCAGATGATGGATGAGGAAGCAAAAATTGAGGCAGAAGTAGCAGAGGTCCAAACATGGTGGAACTCAGAGCGATTTCGCCTCACACAGAGGCCATACAATGCAAAGGATGTAGTTCGTCTGAGAGGTACCATACGCCAGAGCTATGCATCAAATGAGCTGGCCAAAAGAAATACAATGAAGAAGTGAAATGAAGAACTATCACCGCACGTAGAGCCTGCAACAAAAATAGGGGTGCTGAATCTTGCAACAATGCCTCCAGCAACAAAAGAATGCCTCTGCATCAGCTTGCCATCAACTTGCAGGCATGACAGACTCCCACGCAGGTCGGAAGCTTTCCTCTTATTCAAGCTCTCCTCTTATCAACTTCCATGCATCAGCTTTCCATCAATTTGTAGGCATGGCAGACTCCCACGTAGGTCGGAAGCTTTCCTCTTATTCAAGCTCTCCTCTTATCAAGATGCCATCACCGCCCGTATGTTCGACAGCGTGTATGCTCGAAAACACCAGCTGCCAGCTTCATGCATGCACCACCTGTAACCTCCACCACCTGTAACCTACAACTTGGGAACTAATTGTTAACAAAAATATACTTTAGCATTCAAAGAAGATACGCCATAAGTTTTCTTAGCATTAAATGTTGCAAATTAATGCTAAGGCAAAGATAGCATTACTTCATGCAGGTGACAGGTTGTTTTAATTACTTGTACTTCTCCCAACTTTTTCCTAACTTTTGAGTCTGTATACCTCGGTTTGAGGCCAAATAAGAAGAAGGTTTTGTTGATTGGTTAAAAGCATAAGAGACTTCAAGAAACTTTAGTTAAAATAAAAAATATTGTATTGGTTGATGTGTCATTTCAAAAAGCTTTGCTTTAAGTTAAAATATCTTTATTGATTATAGTGTCAAAGTAATGCTAGGGACTAAAATAGATTACTATAGTCCCTGCCAGCCTCGAAGGGGCAGGCACTAATAATATTATGAAGATATTAAATGTTGAATTTAATAGTTTAGTCATTGATTAATTAATCTGGAAGTAATTTTTTTTTTTGGGAACTGATGTTATTTCATGTATAAATGACATCTACATAAATGAATGATTTACTTTTTCTTTAATTATCAATTTTTTTATCATATGTGTTTATTTAGCTATTTCTCATGGAGCTGACATCATATTGTAAAAATATAATAATTCATTTTTAACATTTTTTGAATTATTTATGAATTTGATTTTATGATAAGTTCATTATAAATTTTTACCACAGTTACTCTATTATTTTCATTTTCATTAATTTTTTTATTAATAAAAAACCATGTTATATAAAAAGTTATAAAGAAATTTTTGCTTTTGCTAAACTATGTATAGAGGTTTTCCAATGTTTAGATTTTGGAAATAGAATGCATCTGACATTTACAAAACTTGTTCTCAAGCAAAAAAAATTCTCAAAAGAAAAAAGAGATAACCCCAAAAGCCAAAGGGATGACGATTCTCATATTCTCATGATGTTGAAGCAAAAGAGGGAAAAAAATTGATTCTCATGATGCTAAGAAAAGCAGAAAGAGGAATAAAACCCAAAGAATACTCCAAATATTGTTGAACAAAATTTCCAAAAAAATCATAGAGAAGAAGGAGATTCCAAACAACTACTAAAAAGAAGGGGGTTGAGTAGGTAGGTTCAATGGTTCAATCAACCCCTTCAACTTCAGCACGAGATTGAAAAGATTACCTCTCAAAGAGAGGCCATGGCACCGGATGACATCTCAAAGAGAGGCCATGGCACCGAAAAATTCATGCATCAGACAGTTCGTCAAGAAATTTCTAGAAATGTACAAGAGAATCAAATGACTATTGTATCTTCTAAGCTAGCTAAAAGTCTGAGAAAGAAAAAGGTAAAAAAAATGTAGTTTGATGTTATTAGGTTAAAAGTGTACTTTGATGTTATTAGGTAAAAAAAGTGTAGTTTGATGTTATTAGGTAAAAAAGTGTGGTTTGATGTTATTTTGAATAAAATTGTTATTTTCCCTTGGGAAAAGAAAAAGATATAACCTAATGTCTATATATAAAATTTTAAGATATAATATTTCTAAATAAAATATGGAAAAAGTTAAAGCAAATAAAAAAGAATTTTACAATTTATAACTTTGAAAAGGATATATAATCTACTCTATTCTTATCAAAGTGAACATTTCTCCATTGACAAGATTGTTATGTATTTCATGTTTAAGAATAAGATAAACAATATGGATGATAAAAAAAATTCAAAAAACGTTTCTAATTCTATCCAAAATCACCTACAACTTAGGTAAAAATGGCATAAAGATACCAAGTCTTAGCTAAATCATTGAGGATCTTGTAGATATAACTAGAATAGTTGTGAAAATTTGTTTTCCCCTCCACCTAAGATGATCATTTCCTAAGAAAAACATATAATAATAACTTTTAAAATATGTGTCCCAAACATATTCATTATATTTTTATCAAGCTAAAAACTTATGATAATTATAAAAGCTACTTTACAGGATATAATTTTTAAACCAATTCATATAAATATATTTTACATTTTTTTGAAGTACAAAATTAATGTGTTTATAAAAAAATTGTAATTTAAATTGAGATTTTTTTAAATAAAAATAATAAATTCAAATTTAACCTACTATTTTATAAAATATTAAGTAAATTTTCCATTCAATAAGAAAAAAAAACTAAGGGGAAGACATATCAGGAAAAGGATGAAATAAAAAAATTACCAGCGGTTCACCTTAGCTACTCGTATTTTCCATCTCAATCGTAAAAATGTATTCTTTCTTTTCAAATGTGACAGGAAACTCATATGTTCATAGACTGGATTAGTACGAAATCTCATCTTAGACTTTTGAATTCCCATCATTTTCATTAATGTATTTTGAAGCATTAAGTATAGTGAAATTAGAATGCTTGTGGTGAGTATGCTCTTAGAGCTATCGCGTGAAATTTTCACTCTGCTTTATTTACGGAGTGAAGATTTGGTGTTATATTATTTAAGACTATATGATTGTCGTCGTTAATATTATAATTTGGTTAAAATATTTTTGTCAATGTATAGCTTAGTAGTTATGACGATTATCTATTTTAATAGTGCAATAGTTGAGACAGATAATTACGAGTCTGGAAGAAGTATAGATTGTAAGTTATTAGAATTGCATGGAAATAGGGATTGGTATATGAATTTATAGTAATGAATATTTTTTTGATTTATAATTATTTAGTTTAAATTATAAGGTTCTGTACGTTTTTTTAAGAAAGTTTATAGTTTAAAAAATAAGTTTATAGTTTAAAAAAATTGGTAAGCAAAAAAAATATATTCTGATAGGAATAGGGACACATTTATATACTTTTATAAGGAAGGAATTAAAAGAATTAAAAGAAAATTGCATGCCAGTTTTATTTTAGGTCTTTATGTCAATCATTTTGGTATTGTTGAATTTTCCGGAACTCTAAGGAAAACATCAACTAGTGGATTGATTTTTTATAACCACTTCATCATTATCCATTCTAGCAAAGGTTTTGGTAGACACTAGTAGCCATAGTTTTTACTAGATGTTTTTTTTGTGTCTTTATATGATATCAGTGCACTATTGATCTTAATACTTGCTCCAGTGCACTTAATTGTTGCACAAAGAAACGTTAGTATTTCTTATAAAATATATAAAATCATGTAGAACATGTAGGTATCTCTATGATACAAGGATGACTACATTGAGGCTATGGACTCTTTATAGTAAAAGAGAAATTCCATGAGAACATGACTAAACATCTTGAATCTTCAACATCTCTTTCGTGCAATGAAATTTTGGTACTACATTATCATTTGGAGAAGAGCCAAGTCTAGAAACAACTCCATACTCTGGCTTCATAATTGTGACCAATAATTTTCTAAAGCTATAAATGAACATTCATTATCTAATATAAAGTATGAGTTATAGTGGGAACTCATTGAGATGAAGCTCAAGTTCTCTACCAAAGGTAAATTATGTTGTTACAAAAGTATTAATTATCTTAAAGGTTAGTTTTAAAGATTCATGGTTTCATATATTGTGTACTCAATTCTTAAGCAAACAACAACTTCCCCATACCACTTTGTCTTTTTCATATGCTAAAGGAAAAATGGATTAGGGCCTCTCTATTATTTTTTAGACTTTTGAGCTTTCATGGACATGTCTATAGCTGGATCATATAACTAAAATTTTCATGAAATGTGTCTTTGATTTCTTTCTATGATCTCACCAAACCTTATAATGTTGCTTTGGCTCTCTTTAGTTGGTTTCTAAACAATTTTTTCCTTTTTGCAACCTTCAAAACTTGCAATATTCTATTGAGATGTTCATCACAAGATATTGCATCAAATTTCTCTTTCAACATGACATACAATATCACAAGAAAAAATTAAAAAATGGGAATCTTGACACATGGAACCTCCTAAAGATTTCATTCCTTACTATGTACCACACTCATAAATTCTTTTACTTGTGATACAACATGATGTTTTGAAACATACAAGGCTATGATACATTTCAATGTTTGAAAACATCCAATGTTATGGTACATTGAAGAAAAAGGATGATTTCCATTATGGGATATCATAACTCTCAAATTTATGGAACTTTGTGACAAGTTTCCTTTGTCACATATTGGGAAATTTTATAGGAATGAAACATATTACAAAACTAACAACTTTCCCAACTTGTGACATTAATCCTTTATCACCCCACACTATCTGTTTGACATGTGCAACATCTTGATTTGACATTGATGTGACAAGATAAAAAAAATTAAAAAGGGATCAAGGGACCTTGTATGAAGATCATGGTAAAAAAAATTGGCAAGCAGTCTGAAGAATGTGCTCACACAAGAACAACTTCACATTCTTAGATACATGGTTATGTTCATGAGCCTATAAATCTAATGTCCCTTGAACCAACACCAAGGTTGGAAAATTAAAGTTAGGGAGGTGTTCTTGAGAAGGTGTCCACATTCATAATAATGGGCACACATTTCTATTCAACAATTTTTATAAAATACCATGGTGATTCCATTTCATCAAAAGACAACATTGCACATTTTAAGAGTGATTGAGCAAATTTTGGGAGTGAAAATCAAGAAAAGATTGAAAAAATACCAATAGACTTCATTGATGTGGTCATCAACTAGTTCCAAGTAAGTATTGTGAATGAATTTGATTATCTTTTAATTTCATAATTTGTTTATATAACAATTTTTTTTTTAAAAGCCCTATTAAATTATAGGGCTACTTAATAACATGGAACCTAGAAAAAAACCAAACTTGGCATGCCCACAGGAGGACACACCAAATGTCAACCCGAAACTGAAAATGTAGACATTGAAATTGATGCAGGTTTGAGGTTTCTAATATATAATATATATATATATATATATATAATATATATTATATATGTATATGTATATATATATATATATATAATTATAGTATATGTATATGTATATGTATATGTATATGTATATGTATATGTATATGTATATGTATATGTATATGTATGCAAGACATAGTGAATACCATAAAACCCTCACAACCATCACTAGACACATTCTTAGACACCATTATTTCTTTTATTATGAATTCCCAAGGCTATTTAAGATGTATGTTTAAGTATAGTACTAGAATGTGGGAATATTATAGGATGTGTCTTGATATAACTAATTTAGAGATGTCAAAATTTAATTAAAAAAACTAATGACATTTTTTATTGACTTGATAATTGGGTTACAACCACTAGTGTCAAAGAGGTGCATTTGTATGGACCAGTATACCTACTGACAATTATTAGCAATCAGATAGATATGTGGTTTATAGTATTCTAAAAACCTCCCTAAAATAATAGGAAGGTTCTTATGTATTTCCTTGGAAAATAACAGGTAAATTTTCTTTTACATCACAATATCAACTACTTTGACATTAGTGAATTCCATGGGTTATGTCTTTGGTTCATGTAGAATAGAGAAAACCTTAGATGTGAACCATTGCTAGGTCGTTATCCTACTACATGGAACCTTAACCCACTTTTCCAACATCCTCATACAATTCAAAGGATAAGTTGGACCTATATATTGATATCCACCTTGACCCATAAACCAATTTACCATAACACATTCATAGCATTATCCCACTAGGAGGGGCCTTGAAGTGATGTTGGTGGAGGGTTTGTGCCTTTAGGCTCTATAGAAGATTCAAACTATGATGGGGCACATGGATAAAATATTGGTTCTCATCCTAGTCCATGCGACCCTCATATATGCTCTAGCTAGAAGAAAACATTTTTTAGGATAATGGAGGCCACAACAGATGCAAGATAGATGGAGGAAGCTACAATATTGATCATCTAAGTGTTTTTAGTTGATATATATATATATAGTAGTTTATTATAGTTTTTCTCTATATATAATTAATTGACGTTTGCAATTACAACTCTTTGAAAGCCTACCCTTGACACTAGTAGATGAACCAGTGTCAGTTTTTATCAATGTACCACACACATAGGTATGGTGGAATAAGTATTCCACATACTAAAATTAACCTACCTAGAAAAACATTTCCATGTTTTAACTCCATGTTCTATATGATTTTAGTTTAAATGTGCATGTGTTGCAAAAAAAAATATAACTTGATCTTAGTTAACCAAATATGCACTTCCACTTTGTTGGAATAGTTATATTGTGTGGAATAATTGTGGCCTTGATTTAATGTTTTGAAAGTTCCTTGTGAGAGTTAATACGGAATTTTAATCTCTATATTTTCCTATTGGATGCTCTTTTAAGTTCACCCATAGTGATTTTATAATTTCAACAATAGACATTTCTATAGAAACATGGGATTTTAGATGAACCTTTAAGTTGCCTAAGATCTAATGAGATCTTCACTAATTCTACGAAAATTATAATGGTGTTTGAGGAAGTGAATCTTATCATCATGTTCCTACTTAGTAATTTTCCAATTTTATTTGTGGTACCTTTTTTATATGGACAAGTAATTTTTAGGGTATCCCCCTCCCCACACAAGTGCCATATTCTTGTTTATTTTTGGATTTCCTTTCCACTCTACCAATCATTGAATTCATTTCCTCAAAATAATGTTTCAGGTCACCTAGGTCATAGTTCAACTGTTTTTCATTTGAGATTCTTATGGACCTTGTGGAAAGGGTATGAATGGTTCCTACCCTTTTTATTTTGGTGGTGATGATGATATGCATGATTATATCTCTTTGTACATGAATCCTTCTTGTAGAATTGATAATTGAGTCTCCTATCACCCTTATTACTAATAATTACAACAAAAAAATGAAGTTTGTTATTCCTTTATATCTTAATGGACAATTTGAATTTATATGGGTGGCTACTTATGTTCTACAAGTGTCCTTAAAGATTCCCTCTAGAATGTACTCATTTGGTGAAGATGTCATGCCCATATGATTTCCGTACACCTAGTGTGAATGGAAAGTTGTTTAAATCCATTACTTCAAACTAATATGTGTAGATGTATGCAACTAGTACTAATAGTGGGGATCATATTCTTACACAATAAATTTGCTCAAATATATTTCCTTTGTAGATAAAATATTTTCATTTAAGGCATATCTTCACCAATTGAATAGTTTTTATGTCTATGATGTCTTCTATGACATTAATGGTATGTTCCACTAAGATCTTGGTGTAAATAGACACAATGTCAAAGCTTAGTATAATTTCATCATCTTACACATTTTCAATTTTGAAAAATTTTACAAAGCATGATGATTCCTTTGAAAAAAAAAATGTATTTCTAGAGTGGTAGATAACTAACTTAGGAACAAAATTTTCCCAAAGAGTAAGACATAAATTATATCATATTTAGAGTTGATATGAAAGGGACACCATCTTTATCAATCTGAAGTACACCATATATATAAGGTGTGACATCATTCTTTAGAATGGAATTATTCTTAATTGATTCATCAACAAATGAACACCTGATCATTGTGGATACCACACACATTTTGTTTTTCTAGGGTATGTGACAACCCTTTGTAAATGTTATTATGAATTGTAAAATTGATGTAAATTGATTTTTTTAATGATAAGAATGATGAATAGATAGGATGGGACACTGTTTCAGAGGTTTGCAGGATGATGAGTTTCTTGCAAGTGATCTATTACATTCAAATTACCTTGTAAATCAACATTAGGGGAGATGGACTTATTGTAGGTAGTTAATGGAAGGAATGGGCTCTTGAATGAGAGGAAAGTTTTGTAGACTACCTCATGGGTCATGTTGAAATATTCAACCCACAAGAGGATTCAAGTAGGAAAAAGAGGAGGAAAGCCAGCAAATTGGGGATTATCATGTGGAAGGGGAGGAGAGGGTATGCATTAAGAGATAAGAGAATCACGGACTAGTTTTTTGTCCATTGTATGTGTATCTTGTGTGCTTTGTGTATCCCTATGTGATTGCCTATGTAATCCATGTGATAAGGGAAGCCTATAGTGGTGGATAAGTATTCCATATGATTAAAAGGAACATTAGTTGTGTATGTGTATTGCTTATTAGGGCCTAAGCATTCTTGAATGTTGAATTCCATAAGAGAGTTCAGTGGAGTAGGAATTCTCTATGATAGCTAGGCTGAGAAACCTGTGGGGCTTACTAGATGAGAATCATCAAGATTTTAGCCATGTTCCCGGGGCCAAAAAAATCACTTCATACTATGTTGATTGAGAACTTACTAAGAGGTTGAGGCACCCTAGATGTAATGGTGTGATAACACCTGGTGTAGTTTCGGGGTTGAGAACATAGGTGTGAGAACTGCTGAGAAGTTCTTGGAAAGTATGCACTTATTCCTATAGAGGTAATGCAACTAACGAACCTCCTCTTTATTTATACATATCTCTCTTCAAGACGGAACACAAAATATTTATGCCCTTCTTGATACCTTGTCTTGTTTGGTTATTGGATTATAAAGGAACTATTGTGTAATAGCTCGGAGATGCTAAGAACACCTATGTAATGGCCTTTGTTCAATGTATGTGAGTTGATGGTTGAGAACTCCTGAGAAAGCTACCTCTTAAGACTCTAAATCTAGCTTTTAGGTTGTTGGACACAAGAAAGGATAGATGTGTAGTTAGCCTATGGTTGGGTGGAGATTTGAAGCCCCACTATCAGTCACCAACCATGTAATTCATAAGATATGTTACTTAACCATGTCACTATGCATAATAATTAAATGTAAATGGCTATTGATATTGTGGGAATTGTATGGCCAGTGATGAGGAATGTCTATTCTTGTGTACCTTCATAAGGAATGATTATGCATGTGTAGTGTGATGAATCATGCATGTTCCTGTGTTCATGGATAAATGGATGTGTGTTCATTGTTGTTGTATGAGAGATGTATGGAATCACTATCTCACAAGTTAAATTCTTGGTATTGTAATTACTATGTTATTAAATTACTATAGAGAGATGTGTCTTTCCTATATATATTATATATATATATATATATATATATATATATATATATATATATATATAAGTTATAGTATATTATATAATTAGATATAGGAGAGAGAGAGGAGTCCAAAAAGAAGATATATATATACATATAGAATATATCATGAAGGGTAGGTCCAATTTACATCAGTGTCCATTTAATACATATATACACATATAAATCTCAAGAGGGATAGGCTAGATTCAACTATGTGTCGAGAGTGTACTTGTAATACATGTGCTTATATGTAAATCTCACAAGAGACAGGCCAATAAAACTGAGCAGTGAGAGTGTCTCATAGTGTATTATATACATATGGGTCAATGCATGAAGATGGGTTACACTTTGCCCCAAATGTGGCAATGAAGTTTCAAAAATTTAATCTTTTATCAAGTTCAAGCCCTAAAAATTCCTTTAAGAATTGTGATTTTTTATTCAAAGTAAAAATAAAAGACAATTATGTTTTTGTCCTATTCATATTTTTTTCAAAATATACCTCTTAAGATGTGCCAAAATTAGCATTGTATAATCTATCAACTTTCCATTTAGTGAAATGATAATCCTTGCAAATTTTGGCACATCTTAAGAGGTATGTTTGTGTTTGCATAGCATTACTTTGTCTAAAATGTGTAACTTCTAAAAACTATATATCTTAGAATGATCTACACGGAGAGAACTAAGTTTTTCATACTAATTTTTTTTTTAATTCAAAACCATATTTTTTATTATTTTTCAAAGTTGGTGAAGTAATATTTCAATTGAATTTTTTCGACATATGTGTTCATGTAATATTTATTTCTACTCTTTAAATAATATCAAAAAACAAGAGTACCCCTTTGAAGAGGACTCATAAACAAATATATTTGTATTTTTTGAATTTTTTGAAATTTGTATATTTTATGTTATTGATTTTTTATTCATCCCATCTGAAGCTGTCCAAAAAATATCAAACATTGTGTTTAAAAGAAACTAGATGAGAAATAACACACGAATTTCAAAATTTCAAAGTCATATGTCATTGGAAAGAGAATTCCTTCGCAAATCCAACATGAACAACTCTACCACATAAGAACAAATTCTGCCTAAAGTTCGTTAAGGTACAAAATGGAGTTGCAGATAAATTTGTAGAAGGGGAGCTAAAACTCCATTTTTGAGGTCCTCAATAGCTCGATCAAGCACGTAATGTAAAATTTGAAATAGCTAGATTGAGGGTTTAACAAACCCTCGATCAAGCTCTTCACATGGTTAAAAAAGGGCTCAATCAAGCTATATCTCGATTAATCCATTTAAACCACAAAATCCCTATTGCGTTTTGGGTAGGAAGTTTAAAAAAAATAGCTTGATTGATCTTATAGATAGATAGCTCGATTGAGCTACTATTTCCTCCCTCTCAACTCATGTACTTGCCAAAACATGTAACCCATATTCATGCATTCACCCATATATGTAAACATAAATCTCATAAGATGTGTGTGTGTGTGTGTGTGTGTGTATTTATTGTTGAGCATCAAGGACATCCCCATGTACATAATATATGAATGTATTTTCACAGAGCTCAAGAACATGTGGAAATTATTTACTTTTTTAGGGGATCTCAAAGGAGGGATAGAATCAACTAAGTGTTGATAGGACTATTGTCGAAGCTCAGGGAAATTGCAAATAATGTTGTGCCAGAAAAGGAACACGAAATAAGAAATTCTCTAGATCCATATAATACTATTTTACCCACCATATTGTTAGTGTTTTTCCCTATAGAAACCCATAATTTTTATTGTTATTTTCTTACATTATTATTGTTATGCAGGCACTAATTGTATTTTGATGCTTTAGGATACTATATATACCAAGGAGTTTTTGTTATTTGAATCATTAAATAATTGTTCATTTATGTTATGTAAATGGAGGTTGCCCCCTCAAAGTGGCTTATTATATAGTATTTTTTCATACTTTCTTATGTTTCTGTGTTATTTTAATCTAGATACATGGCATTTTGTATCAACGTTCTCGATCCTATAGTTTTCTTACTTCAAACGAGTAATCATGGAATTTTCACTCTAATTGTTTTTTTGTAAACCTTCAAGCCTTGAAATTGATACCACATGAAGGAAAATTCTTTATGAGCATATATTTACAAGTCCAAACCTTGGCTCGCAAAATTTTTGGAGATATGGTCCAAGGAAGTTAGGGTTTCGACATGCTCCAAAACTTAGTCTGAAATAGTTTGTCCATGGAAATCGTCATAACTTTATCTTCAAGCATCAGATATAAATTTTGTAAAAAGTGAATGAAATTTAATATGATTTAGGTTTTCATGTATGAGTTTCATGGATAAAGGTTTAAACAGTGACAGTTGGAATATAGTACAAGTTTACTCTACTAAACCAGTCCATAATTCGGTCATCGTGGGAGATTTGGCATAACTTCATATTCAAGAATCCAATCTTGGTCTAATTTGTGGGGTTGGAAAGAAGACACAAAGGGATACCACAAGATACAATTTCATACTTGGGAGGTTTAAATAACAAAGATACAACAATTTCATGGTCATACTTATCAACAAGCTCAAAATCAAGCTCTTAAAAGGTGTGTCTTTTTAATTTGAATAAATTTTGTATGCAAAATAAATTTGAAGTGATTGAAAGGGAAGAGTGAAGCATATATATCATTAATTCATTCCAAAATTCCTCCCCAAAAAAATTATACACACATAAATCCCTCAGAAAGTTATACTATGACACATGAAGAAGAGGAAATGTAGCTTGATATATCAAAATTATAGGACCAAGTGCAACACTTTCCGCTCTCACAAAGAGAAACAAAAAATGAATTGGGAGTGATGAATTTTAATATGGATGGTTTAGAAGAAAAAATTAAATGCCACATTGAAAATTTAAAAGTAGAAATGGAAGGTTTGAAGGATGGTTTAAAATCAAAAAGGGAAGGCATGAAGGAAATTTTGACAAAGTTGCTACAAGAAATGATTCCTAAAGGTGATAAGGTATTCCCTGAAATTTGTGATGAGAAAAAAGGAATTTGAATCATGATTTAATACACTCTAACCTTGGATGGAAGGAAAACCATATTCCAAGGATCGATATGAAGAAGTTTGATGGAAAGGATCTCTTAACATGGATACTGGAGATGGAGAAATTTTTTGATCTACACAATGTGCAACACACACAAAAGGTATGCATTACATATTTATATTTAGAACCCAATTAGTTTGTTTGGTAATTATTTCTTGATTCTCTCAAATCACTTGTCAGTTGGACAATTTTTATGGAGGAATTGCTAGCACATTATGAGGATACAAAGTGAAATTCCCACTTTAGCCAATTGAAAAATCTCAAAAAAAAGGTTCAGTTGGGGAGCACATTAAGGAATTCCAGTGACTGAATATCAAGGTAACTAATATTCCAAAGGAGCATACAACTGATGTCTTCATAGGTACTTTAAATGATAACATCCAATATGAGGTTTTCCTTTGGGAACCTAAGTCATTGGAAAATGCATTTAGGGTGGAAATAAATATTGAAATAAAAGTTATGGAAACAAGGGGGGCTACCACTCACAACTATAAATATGGAAGTGTTGTAACTCCTAGCCTTCCACAACCTACAAGGTTGACACCAAAAAATTGGAGGAAAAAAGAGAAAAATGGATTTTTTACAGTTGTGATAGAAAATACACTAAAGGTCATAAGTTTGTTAAGAAGAAATTAATTTACATAGATTGTGAAGAATAGGAAGAAAAGGATCAAGAAACTTCAAAAGAAGAAGATATACATCAAGAACCAACCCTCGAGATTGAAATATAATAAATGAGTATGACCCTATCTTGTAATGCATTGGTGGGAATTACATCTCCTCAAACTATCAATATAGAAGGATATATCAAGAAGAAAAAGGTAATAGTGTTGATTTATTTAGGTAGTACCCATAATTTTATTCATTGTAAGAGAGCCAAGGATTTGAATTTCTTTCTAGATCTAACACCAGAGTGTCAAGTGATGGTTACAAATGGAGGAACTATAAATTTCTCAGGGAAGTGTCATAATATCAATCTAACCATAGGGGAATATGTATTGAATATGGTATGATGATGTTGTATTAGGAGTCTAATGGTTATAATGTTTCGATATGATAAAGTTTAATTTTTGATAAATTTTCTTGAAAAATATGTGGGAAGTAAAGGAAATTGAATTAAGGGGTGTCATAGGGAACCCTAGGAAGATAACCAACTCTAATGCCATGAAAAATATTTTGAAGAAGGAACAATGAGGGGTAATATCACAATTATGCTCACTAGATGTTCACATCTAACCCATCCATTTCTCAAGACGTTCAAAGAGTCCTTGAAAATAATTCCAAGGTATTTGGGACTCTCAAATGTATCCCACCTATTCATGATCAAGATCATGTTATTCATTTTATTACAAGAAGTGTTCATCCAAACATTAGACCTTATAGATATCCTTATTCCCAATAGAGTGGAATTCAACGTATGGTTTTATAAATGCTAGAACTTGGTATAATTTGAACTAGCAAAAGTTCTTTCTCTTCTCTAGTAGTATTGTTTCACAAGAAGGATGGATCATGGCTTATGTGTCTAAATTAAAGAGAGCTCAAAAACCTCACTATTAAAGATAAATTTCCCATTATGAATTATTGGTTGAATTACATGGGGAAATTTAGTTCACCAAGTTATATTTTCATTTAAGATATCATCAAATTAGAATGGTTATTGAAGACATTCCAAAAATAACATTTATAGCTCATGACAGTCTTTATGAATTTTTTCCCATGCATTTTGGCCTTACTAATGCACCTTCCACATTTCAAGGTTTGATGAATTCCACCTTTAAACACTTCCTTAGAAAACCTGTGTTAGTATTTTTTGATGGTATTCTATTCTACAAGAATTCTTGGAAAGATCATGTCCAACATCTTGACAAGGTACTCAAACTATTGGAGGAGAAACAAATGTATGCAAAACCCTCCAATTGTTTCATTGGGGCACAGGAAGTGTAATATTTGGGTCATATTGTATCTCATGAGGGTGTTAAGGTATACCCTAACAAAATTAAATCCATAAAGGAATGGAAAATCCCAACAAACTTGAGGATCTTTGAGGATTTCTTGGGTTGATAGGATATTATCGTAAGCTTGTTAAGAATTATTCTAAAACAGTTGCACCTCTAACAACATTACGAAATAAAGATGCACTTTTTTTTACTCTAGAAGAAGCTAAGACATTTGAGCATATTAAAGAGTCAATGTGCTAAGCTTTGGTCTTAGCTACACCAGATGTCACAAAAACCTTTATTGTGGAATGTGATGCCTCATGAAATGGAATTGGTGTTGTTTTAATGCAAGAAGGAAGACTCATTTCTTTTGAAAGTCATCCAATCAAGGAAAAGCATTTAAACAAACCTATTTATGATAAGGAAATGTTGGAAATACTACATGCCATAAATCAATGGTAGCCTTATCTAATGGGAAGACATTTCAAGGTAAAAACAAATCATGATAGTCTTAAATAATTCTTGGAACAAATATTATCTTCAGAAGAGAAAAAAAAATAGGTCACAAAGATGTTTTTTTATGACATTGAAACCATCTACAAAAAAGGGAAGCAAAATGTTGTTGCAGATGCACTCTCAATAAGGGATGAGAATGTGGAGGTGTTTCTTTGTGCCCTTTCTATTATCCAACATGTTTATTAATTAAACCAAGGGAAGAATGGGAGAATGAAAAATGGTTAAAAAATGATAAAGTGGAAACTTATTAAACTTATTTTATTTCATATTCATACTTGCTTGTGAATCTTAGTTATCTTCTTTTATGTTCTTTTGCATCAAACATTATCAAGAAGAAATAACAACAAAAGAGGACACATATGTAGGCTCTCAGCTATGGGAAAACCCCTCTAACAGGAAAACCTAAAAACTCTTATCTTCTTATAATATTCTTCAAATGATATAGAAAGAAACAATCCCTAGACCAAGTCCTTCTCCCAGTACCAAGTCATCCCTTTCCTTAAATCCTTATTGAATCTGCACCAAACTACTACACGCTACAACTTCAACCTGCCAGCTACAACATTGCTACTTGACCTGCAACTTTAGCCTACAAACTTGGCCTTGAAACTCTTGTAGAAACCCTAATAAATCCTCCTTTTGTGATCTTATAGGATCAATATAACTCTTTGTAAGGTCAACAAGGTCTAGACAGAGTTTGCTTCTTCCTAGCTACAATTTTTGCACTTCGCCTTACTGCAACTCAGTATTGCAACTTTGACCTCTTCTTCCTGCAACCCAAAAACCCTAGAATTTCACATGTATGATATATATAGAGCCCAAAAACCAAAAAATTTAATCTTTCTTCCTTCTTCTTGACCTTCCCTCTCCTTCTTGCATCTACCTAGCTATAGATTGAACTTGTGAGTGAGAGTGTCTCCAAATGGAGTTGAATTCCTCTCTATATAGCCTTCTCAAGTGGTTGAATTCCCTCATTTAGTTTTACTTGAGGATCCCAGGATTGACCTGTACTCTTGGAGATTCCAAGAATTTCTATATTCAAAAATAATTCTTTTTACAGTTACAAATTTCCCAGAAGGGTCTTTTAAACATGATACTAACTCCTTTCACTTATGACAATAAATACTAAGACCTAAAAAACCCTAGAAGCATGAAGAACATGCTTTTAACTAAAAGACCATCAATAATGAGAATGAAACCGATGCTTTAATAATATAAAAAAAAAAAAACAAATTCTCATTTCTTACATAGGATACATATTGAAATCAGTTCAACAATTATGAAAATCAAAACTAGTTATATTTATCAACACTCCCTCATAACTCGGGAGGTATTCATAATTGTACAACCCGTAAAACATCATATCTCAAAATAAAGAGTTATGGAGAAGAGTCATATTGATAAGCCATATTATAATCATCATCATCATGACTAGCATTGTCCCTAAGGCCAAATTGGATGAGCACTACTTTAATCAAGAGCATTATGTTAGGAGGCTTTATGTATGATATCGCACTACCTCTCTAAGGTACATACCCCATATGGATGTCCACAAGTCATGTCCTTTTAGGGCTATATTTATCTTGGTTCTCCATACCTAAGCCCTCAAAGAATATCAGTCCTCTTCAACCACTCTTCTCTTGGATTCCTATCCCATCCTCAAATCATGTGGGTACCTTTCCTTTCTTGGATGTTATATCCTCAAGGAAACCACAAATTCTTATCCAAACATTCATCATTCTCTTGCCTTTACAAAAATAGGAGAATGCACATGTGATTTCAAACATCACTCCCTCTCAACCAAAGAGCACATCCCTATTCTCTCTTAATCGTGAGAATAGAACCTTGCTCGTTTTTCACAGAGACTCCTTTTTCTCCCTCTCAAACTAGAAGAGATTCCTTCCTTCTACTAATGGAAGCCAACATTAGAAGCCTCATTGCTTGTCTTCATGAGCATATCATCTACTTGATCTCCATAGCCTCATGGCTCCCTTTTTATTTTTCATCACTTTTTTTCTTCTAAGGTATCATGGATTCATTTTCACTCTTTTTGATAGGATCTGGGTCATGTTACTTGCTCATCACTTTCTTCTTCAATCATGAAGGAATTGCACTGAGCCTTCCAAATATTCAATCTGATCATGAACGTGATCTTCGTTAACCTCTAGGTTATCTTCTTGTCCAACTAAACTTTCAACCCAAGATGGACTTCATCTTGACTTTATAATTGTTAGGTACCAGACATTCACATTGCAACATTCTTCATCTGTATAGTTGAACTTCTCCCAACTGTCATCACGTATTCTTGCAACATTATTTTCCCAGTATCTAATAATATGTTAGACAACTAACTAAACCATAAATTAAATAGACTTACCTCACCATGGTTACATTCTCATACCATCAACATACACATTGACCATCTCCACTTGTTACTTCCTTCATTCATCAGAGTGCCCAAGGATCGAACTTGATTACCAAGTTACAACTTTTCTTTTGGAGATTATACTTAGATGTTTAATTATCATATTACATATTCTAGAGAAATTCCTAATATTCTATACATTCTTAAGTAATTCACATTATATTCTTTTCCAACATCATTATTACTTAAGCATATCTTTATAACCAACTTCATTTCTTAATATTCTCGCACATATGAATCTTATCTAAAGTTTTCTTTTTGGCATACATTATTATGCTCTCATCCAATCATCTAGATATCCATATATCTTATAAAAATTTTATATGTTGACTCATTGCAACCCTTCATCCCTTTTTGTTAGTACGTTTCCGCATTATATAGAACAAATACTATTTTTGTCACCATTCTTTTTCTTAGGACTTTCCAAAATAATGGTCCTTCCTAAATCACAATGATCCATTTTAGCAAGATGACAACCTATAACATAATGCTAGATAATATCTTGGATGAACAATTTGCAAAATAGTTTAACATTACATCATAGATGATTTCTACTTGGCAAATTAAACATGTAAATTCCAGACATCTTGCTATCATATGGTTCTATCCTATGATGCTTATACAAAACATATCATCCTAAAAGAAATACCAAAATTTATAAAGAGCCTGGAAGTAATTCAACCTTCTTTTAGTAGTAAAGATCCTTCACTTCTTCCTTCTTTTCCTTCTTCTCAAGTTCTCCCAGATCTTTAGCTACATGAGCTTCACTCCTAGCATTTATATTATTATTCAGTTGATTTGGATAGTACCTCGTGTAGTGTTTATACTCATTGCACTTGAAGCATTTCACCTTAGACATATATTTCTTCTTGGACTTGCCAAACTTTCCTATCTTCATCTTCTTGGCTTAGGCTAAATAGGCTTGAGATGGCACATCTAGTCCAATGTCATCCTTGACCTTCATCCTTAATTCTTCCCGTATGCATTGTGCCCACAATTCATCAAATGTATTTCAATCCTTATTGGAGTAGACACTTGTTGTAAAGTTGATCCATTTTGGTGGAAATGCATTTAGAACACTCGTTGTTACCTCATATTCGGTGCTTGGTTCCCCAAGTCCTTGCAAATGGTCTCTTAACTAGCACACTCTCATGAGGAAGGATTTCATATACTCATCCTTTAATTTCTTCATTCTATATAGCTTGTTATACAATGACATCTTTTGACCTATTGTATTGTTGTAGTAGCTACAACCACCCTCCAAAATTTTGGCCTGCACCCAATTTCAGAGCCTCCCTTGAGAGTTTCACTTGATGGTTGCACACACTCACGTTCACTCCATGAGCTCATGTCATTCTTCGCACCCACCTTGCTTGATCATTTGACCCAAGTTTTTCCATGATTGATGTCAAATCATGCTTGCAACCATGTTCTGGTTATACTCAAAGTCTTCGCTTCATGTGTACTTGTTGTGTTTGCTATGAAAAAAATCTATCACACTCGAGCGCAGGGTCACATTCACTATCGTGCAAGCATCATCATGGTTGACCAATGATCAACCACAAGTGTCGCACTTGTCTCTTACCCCGTCGAATAGTCATGTTGAGCATGTGTGTCTAGATGGATTGAGTCATCTCGTCGTTAAGTCATGTAAGTGTGTGTTTGCAAGATCACATATGCATCTTTCACTCGTTAACACCCCTAGTCACTTTATTAAAGTTCTGATGATCGAATTCCCCTCTGACAGCTAGACCATCACCTCGCCATCAACTCAATCGACTGTCACCTAGAATAGTGCAAAAGAACCAAGAAAGCCATTTCAAGTTGTGATGTCTACAAGAAAATCAATCAACCTTCATGCTAGTCAACCAAAGAGTTTGACTCAACAACCACCTTAGGACTGAATCCCCTCAAAAATTGTGCAGAGGCTATAGACCTTGCCCACTTCGCTAACTAAAAAAATTGTGCAGATAAGCCGAAAGACACACAGTGCTCATCCCTATATCCCTTGGCAAATTTTGCATCTTTTCGAGCCAGCCCTCCCAATAGTCAACTGGCTGCTCACCCAGAAAATTGTGCATTTTTCATAAGCAAGTCCTATGCTGCCCAGTAGTCAGCTCAGCTTAGAAACTGCAAAGAGGTGACCAGCAGGCTAGCCTCCCAGCATCAGTGCAGTTTTTCCTGCAAGTAGCTCCCGATAGCTGACTGACAATTCCCTCCAAGAACTACATAGTTTTTGCTACCAAGCTCCAATAGTTGACTGCCATTTCCCTCAAGAAATTGCACAGTTTTTGCTGCCAAGCTCCTGATAGTTGACTACTAGTTCCCCTTAGGAATTGCGCAATTTTTGCTCCCAAGCTCCTAGCATCTAACTATCAGTTCCCCTCAGGAATTGCACAGTTTTTGTTGCCAGTGACCCAACAATTAACCACCAATTCCCCTAAGGAATTGCGTATTTTTTGTTGCCAAGCTTCCACTGCCCACTTGTTCTAGAAATTGCACACATTTTTCCTACATATCCCTTCTGCAACCCGTATGGTTCCTCTCAAGAACTACATAGTTTTGTTCTCTAGCTGAGCTAGACCTCACAGATAATCACTATCGATCGAGATTTCCCATTTTCATCACCTAGTGACCCCTGAGTAGTTTTCATTAGTAGTGCCCAAAGCCTCCATCCCGCCTCACAACTTGGTCACCTCTCCCAGTCACTTGCATCTGAAATGGTCATGCATCATTGTAGACTAAGAGGTTTATGGATTTGATGTCATCTTTTCATGAGTGACTGCAGACACAGGTACACAAAAAAACATGGTGCAACAACACATGTGATGAAAAAAGTGAGCACATATAGAAGGACAAGTTCACGAGTGAATAAACAGATGATTCATGCAAAGGGATGTGCTCATGAATGGATGATCATGCAAAGATGTGTTCATGGATGGACGCACAAGCAAAAATGCAAGATGTGTTCATGAACGGATGGACAAACGAACATGCACCTTTCACGAACATACGAACCTGTTAAGCTTACCAACATACAAGCAAGGAGCAATGTGTGAATGCAACATCAAGCGAACCAATGACCATCGAAGACTTCATGCAATTTGTGATGCGGAGGTGAAGTTGTGACACACCATGAGGACATCCATTACCCAGCAGCACCATAGTTCAACATGTAGACTAGCAGTAGCATGAATGTACCAGCACTGTCATGTCGAGTCATGACATGAGTCATGTCATCCACATGTCTACTATGGGCCATACTATCAATCAATGTAATATAACATGGAAGTCCGAGAGACCCACTTGTTCTACGAAGAGTCATGTAAAGTCGAAAATTCATGGAAGTCAAATAGTCATGAGAGTAGTTGAACAACCATAAGGGTCAGTTTCACCCTTGGCTATAAATACCACCTCTTTTTTACATGCAAAGGAATTTTTCTCCTCAGCTCCTCCCACATAGCCTTGAAAGTGTGTAATATTTTCTTTGAGGAGGAAGTAGTGGCTCCAACGCTCTGCACGTGGGGTTATTGATGTATGGTGTAATGATGTGTCTTAGAAATTTTGCTTAATTCAGAAGCCTGCTTACAGGCCAACACATTTTCTCACATGTATTATAATTGTTGTAAGACTGATATTTAACACTTGTAATACATGTTGCTTTAACCTGTGCTTAACAATTGAACTAATTCACTTGTTTTTATACATATATTCTAATGAAAATATGTTGTATATGCTTTTAACATTGTCTTGCCCATGTAGACTACTCTCCTAGACATTAGACGGAATTTTCACATAAAAATTGCTATAACAACCATTGTACTTGCATAGACTAATCTACTAAGTGTTATACATGTTATCTTTCCTTGTGTGTTGTAACTGCTGCAACCATGTCAACTGTTCCACCTGAATTTGTGCATGTCCTATTGTGTTCTGTGTTCCTAGAATATTTGGGACTTCTCCCAATCAACTTGGGAGTCACTCCCACCCTCTCCCTCTATAGTGAAACAACCATTGACACAAGGGACACTTACAATCACCAAGCACACGAGCCTCACTTCTCACAACACAAAGCAGATCACTCTAATGTGCTAACAAGAAAGAGTTGAGGAAAATATTTAAGATAATGGCAACTAGGCCATCATACTGGATGGGACTCCCACAACAAACAGTGTGACGTCTAGTTGGGACTTCATACCAAGGTAATCCCCTAATGTTGGCGGGTCTAGCACTGTCAACGTTATGGCACTAGATGGAGGGCTAGATGACAAGCTTACCCTGTACATCTAGCTTGAATATCTTACCCAATGAATAATAAAAAATTTGTGCTCTTGGAGTGTTTCTCTCATTTCTCCGTCAATCAGTTATCAATCCCTGATGAGCTTCTCGATCACTTGTCCTTGTTAAAGTTTGACAGTGATGATAGAACGTCCGTAACTGAGCACATTTCTGATTTTCTTCATTTTTGTGAATCTCATGAAATCGATAGTGATGAGCTTATTTGTGTACTCTTCTTCCTCACCCTTGAAGGTCATGCTAATTGGTGGTGTCATACCCTGCCACCTGCTTCCCTCCATTCAATTCTCACTTTCCTCAAGGAGCTCCATGAAGCCTTCGATGAGTGTGACCACCAAGATGTCTATGAAAGAATATTTCATTTAAGAATGAATCCTGGAGAATCATTTGAGGACTTTGCTACTCACTTCCTTCACCTATGTCACAAAATTCATGAACGGTTTGTGGACCTTGACTTCATGAGCGAAGCACTGAAATGCTTGGCTCATGTCTCCCGAAATGGTCAACCTCTTAGTTTTCTTATTCCTCAACTCTTGCATATCACGAGACACCTCATGTCTTGAAGAGGGTTCCCCCTCACAACAACCACAAATCTAAGAAATCTATGTAGCAAGTACCCCCCCATAGTGGTTGTAAAGCTGAGAAATCTGCACAGCATGTTCACAACCCATCTGCTCAACTATCTCCCACCCCAACGGAGAAAATTTTGGAATGATGTAGAAAGCCTATGGAGAAAAATCATCCCTCCATTCTGCATGACGACATCACCATTAATAACCCAATTCTTGAGTCTAATCTGCATCTCTGCTGCCCTCCATCATCTACAAGCCATGACTCCTTGCACCATGACTCGCTTGAGCAATCTGCTTCGCAAGCTAGCTGTAAACACTCTCTTAGCTCTCGAGCTGTTGGTTTAAGTTGCAATCATGTGCGAGGAAGTCTCATCATACAAATTAAGCAATAGGACGATGAAGACATAATCAATTCCTCTCGAAACATTGAGCCTCCATTCTTGATCAATTCTTGATCTATGAATCTTGGTGAAACATCATGCACAATCAATTCTTTTGATCAACCTCCAGTGTTGGACTATCATCACTCCCACGCTTCTGTATGTTGTGATGAACACCCAAATACGTCATATGATCTACTATGACCTCATGTACACTCTAAATCAGATCTAGAATGTGCACCAATCAAAGTAGGCATCCATATCAAAGCTTCCTTTGCACCTCATTTGCCCATGTGTCCTATCATTCACAACTCATCAACACGCATTAGAGATATTCTATGTTCTCTTGCTTCTTCATCCCATGAGTTATCTCCTCGATCGACAGAAGGCAATGAGGTTTCCCACGATGAAAATAGTCTCAATGCACAACACTCTTCCCACTTGTCATCATCTTCTGTGCTTCATGAAGACAGCTTGTTAAGTTAGCTTGCTGAAAATTTTGATGAAGCCTCTGACAGAGATGGCTGTCATCCTAAGATCAATTTTGAAATCAGTAACAACAGCCATCCTCAAGCCATGCATGATTTGGTTCACATCTCAAAATGCAATTTTTTAATTCTAGAAAGTTCTGGGACATGCCAGGGAGTCGAGGCACTTCAAAATCCATTGATGGTTATCTTAGGACCTTGTGACTCTGGTAAGCCCATCGAACCAAATCAAATCTCATTCCTCATGCACAATCCATATATCTGGATGGTTTCACTCGACATGGATCCCCGTGTAAAGAATATTTACTATTATGGGTGTGATATTTCAAAATTTTATATTTTTTCTAATGATTGAATCCATGAGTTCGTTACAACATGTCTGTATTCATGCACCTCTCTTACATCTAATTTGGGTTCGGAGTGTTTGTCCCTCATTCAATCATGGGACAATTAAGTTGACCATCTCGAAGACTATCTTTATATGGAATCATACTTATTGGATGTTCTCTCTTGTAATTAGCTCCTTGGCCTTTTTGCAAATTTCACATGTCAAATCTACACACTCATCACACCAACAATCTCCACATGTGATGACAAAGACACAACTTATTGCACAGATCAATTTACTCTCATTTCAACACACCACAACTGGTTTCACACATTCATAGTGCTATCATCCTTTCTACATTTTTGTTATTACGATGATGTCAATGCACTTTTTCGCTAGTTGCAGGTGGGTGCTCTATCATGTCTAGTAGACATTGAACTTGGTTCCCTCATTCAGAGTGTTCTCATGATTGTTCAAAAATTTTCTTTGTTCGTGTCAAACTAGGAATCTGCCATCTTGATCAACTGGTCAGATTTTTATTCTACCTTGGGTGGTTCTCGGGTGGTTTTCATGCAGTTTATCATTTTACCAAAATTACATCCAATGGTAATCGCTTTGCACACTATGATTTTCACTGTGTAACATCTTTATTCTTAGATTTTTGTCAATTAAGTGAGTCACCTCATCTTGCGTTGATGGCTATGGAAGGCCCACACTATCTTGACATGACTGATGAGAATGACCAAATCTACCTGTCCATATCAGATTCCCATCATGAACCCCTCTCTCAAATCAGGAATCCATCTTCTCAAAGATCACGAATCTTTCAAAAAACCATCACGAATTTCATGATCCAATTGTTGAATGGTTGGAACAATCTTACTTGTTGAGTTTTGTTGCAGGTAACAAGCTTCAGTCCTTCCTTGCACCCGCTAAGAAACTTGGTGCAGAACAACACACACTTGTAAGAGGCCTCCAAGGTTTGTTGAAAAATGGTAGCCATGGAAAATGGAAGTGTGTGCGTTTGGTGGTTGTGACACATTCATCTGCCCACAGGTGAGACCTTCTCTCTCATGTGCAAGTTTTTCAAGTTTTTTCATTATCTGTTGCACACTATTTTTTTACCTATTTTAATATCTCATATCTTTGTGACTGTAGTTTGAGTACGCCTACAATGGTTTCACTGGAAATTTCATTTCACATAACCCCGATTGTTAAACGTAGGAGTAGGAGTAGTGTTTGCTTTTTTGTTTGTCTTTGCTTTTTGGTTTTCATGTTTCTTTGCTTGCTAACTTGGTTGCTTTGCTTTCTTCTTATTGTTTCACTTTGCTTCTTTTCTTACTATTTTTGTTTTCATTTGTTTGGTTTTCTTAATACCTTACTACTTTTGTTTCTAGAAATAAATTATGTCAACTACCACGTTCTGGCTTTTGAATAGAGTATGTGGTTGAGATTTGAAGAAACTTGTGACACTGTTGCACTTGGTCCTTCTTGTGTCTGTTTTCTCTATGCTTGGTTATAACCTTCGGCTGATGAAGTCTTAACAAAAAATACGAGTCATCTGCAAGGTAATTTTTGGTCCAACTATGAACCCATGTCCACACTGGGAAGCCCCATGCCTGTACTCAGCCTTCTACTCTATGTGTTCAAGCTCATCCAACTAGTAGAAACAAAGAAAGGAAAAATCTAAACGAGAAAACCTATGTCAGAGGTCTTACATGCTTATTTTAAGGAACAAACTCTTATGTTCTCAATAATTCGAGATCCCTCTTCTGCCCCAAAAGTAAATAAGTGCCTATGCACAGTTCTCTTGAAAAAATATAAAGGCGAAATAATACAAAGGCTTCCTACAGAGAGGTGAAGCATATAACTCCACCTGGGTACTGACCAAGCTTGCTGGAAGTGGAGCAATGCATGTGTTCCTGCATGACTCCGTCGGGGTATTGTCTAGGCCTATTGGTAATGGAGCATCACCATAGATGATAACTTATACTATGAAAATATTAAACTCACGAGCTAAACTACCCTTCCAGAATTTAAAACATTGTGATCATGTTGAACTTTTAATTGTGTTTGACTAAGTTGGAAAATAGTGAACCATGTATGTCCATGGGGTAAGTGAGGAAGTTGGAGTAAAACGCACAGTGATTCAATACTCCTTGAAAGACCACAACCCTATGCTATCAATGAACCAAAATAGAGAAGTTGGAGTTCTGCGAGTGTGTCGCCAAGTGTTGTAGTAGCTACAACCACCCTCCAAAATTTTGGCCTGCACCCAATTTCAGAGCATCCCTTGAGAGTTTCACTTGATGATTGCACACACTTGGGTTCACTCCATGAACTCATGTGAGTCTTCACACCCACCTTGATTGATCATTTCACCCAAGTTTTTTCATGATTGATGTTAAAATCATGCATGCGACCATGTTCTGGTTATACTCAAAGTATTCGCTTCATGTGTACTTGTTGTGTTTGCTATGAAAACATCTGTCGCACTCACACACAAAGTCACATTCATTGTCATGCAAATTTCAACACAGTCAACCAACGATCAATCACAAGTGTCGTTCTTGTCACTTACACCATCGGTCAGTGATATTGAGCATGTGTGTCTAGATGGTTTGAGTCATCTCATTGTCAAGTCATGTAAGTGTGTTTTTGCAATATCACGTATGCATATTTCACTCTTTCATACACTTAGTCACTTTGTTGAAGTTTTGACTACCAGATTCCCCTCTGATAGTTGGACCATCACCTCACCATCGATTAGATCGACTGTCACCCAGAATAAGAAAGAAGCACCAAGCAAGCCATTTCAAGTTGTGTTACCTGCAAGGAAATCAATCAACCTTCATGCTAGTCAACTGGGGAGTTTGACCCAGTAGCCACCCAAGACCGACTCTCCTAAAAATTGCATAGAGGCTACATACCTGGCCCACTCCGCTAACTAAGAAAATTGTGTAGATAGGCTAGACAGACACCCAGTGCCCATCCCTATCTCCCTCAAAAAATTGTAGAATTTCTCCAAGCAGCCCTCCTGATAGTCAACTGGTTGCTCACCCAAAAAACTGTGCAATTTTCATGCGAAATTCCTCTTCTACCCAGCAATTTTCTCAGCTCAGAAACTACACAAAGATGACCAATAGGCCAGCCTCCTAGCATCAGTGTAGTTTTTCCTGCCAACAGCTCCTGATATCCGACTATGAGTTCCCTCCAAGAATTGCACATTTTTTGCAGCCAAGCTTGAGCAGCTAGCTGCCAGTTCCCTCCAAGAATTGCGTAGTTTTTGCTACCAAGATCCCACTTGCTAACTACGAGTTCCCATCAGGAATTGTGCAGTTTTTGCTGCCAAGCTCCCAGCAGTTGACTGCCAGTTCCCCTCAGGAACTATGTAGTTTTTTCTACCAATCACCTAGTAGCTGACTGTTAGTTCCCCTCAAGAATTATGTAGTTTTGATGCCAAGCTCCTAATGCCCTCTGATTCTATAAATTGTGTAGATTTTTCCTATCGAGCGTTACCATAGCCTGGGTTGTTCCTCTCAAAAACTGCATAGTTTTGTCCTCCAGCTGAGCCACACCCCATGGACAGTCACTGTCGATCTGGATTGCCCATATTCATCACCTAGTGACCCTTCCGCAGTTTTCATCAGTATTTCCCAAAGCCTCCATCCCACCTCGCAACCTTGTCACCTCTCCTAGTCACCTTCATCTTAAATGATCATGCATCATGGTAAACTAGGAGGTTTATGGATTTGATGTTGTCTTGTCATGAGTGACTGTAGACATAGGTACACAAACAAACATGGCATGATGATGAATGGGATGAACAAAGGGAGCACATGAAGAAGAGCAGGTTCACCAACAGACGAGTAGAAGATGCATGCAAAGAGATGTGTTCACAAATAGATGATCATGCAAAGATGTGTTCGCAGAAAAATAGACAAGCAAACATGAAAGATGTGTTCATGAACAGAAAAACATGCACCTTTTGCGAGAATACGGACCTGTCAAGCTTACCAAAATATAATAAAGGATAAATGTGTGAATGCAACATCAAATGGACCAGTGTCCATCGAAGACTCTGTGCACTTCACCATGTGGAGGTGAAGTCGTGACACACCATGAGGACATCCATCACCCAACAACGCTACAACTCGACATGTACACCAGCAGCAACACGAATGTACCAGAACTGTCAAGTCGAGTCATGTCACCCACATCTCTATTGTGGGCCATACTATTAATCAATGTAATGTAACATGGAATTCCAAGAGACCCACTTGTTGTACGAAGAGTCATGTAAAGTCAAATTATCATGGAAGTCAAACAATCATGAGGGTAGTTGAATAGCCACAAGGGTCAGTTTCACCCTTGGCTATAAATACCCCCTCATTTGTACATGAAAAGAACTTTTTCACCTTAGCTCCTCTAACATAGCCTTGAGAGTGTGTAATATGCTCTTTGAGAAGTAAGTAGTGGCTTCAAAGCTCCGCACGTGGGGTTAGTGATGTATGTCGAAACGATGTGTCTTGGAACTTTCGCTTAATTGAGAAGCCTACTTACAGGCCAGTAGATTTTCACACATGTATTGTAACTGTTGTAAGACTAATCTTTAATACTTGTAATAAATGTTGCTTTAACGTGTGTTTAACACTTGAACTAATTCACTTGTTGTAATACATATATGTTAATGAAAATATTTTGTATATGTTATTAACATTGTCTCACCCATGTAGACTACTCTCTCATACATCAGACAAACCTTTCACATAAAACTCTCTATAACAACCATTCTACTCATGCAGACTAATCTGCTGAGCATTATATGTGTTAACTTCACTTTTTTGCTGTGAGTATCACATCCGTGTGGACTGTTCCGTCGAAAGTTGTGCATATATTGTTCTGTTGTGTGTTCCTAGCAGAGTTGGGACTTCTCTCAACCTACTTGGCACTCACTCCCACCCTCTCCCTCTACAGTGAAAGAAACATTGACACAATAGACACTTACAATCACCAGGCACGTGAACCTCACTTATCACAAGATAAGGCAAACCACTCTCTTGTGCTGAAAAGTAAGAGTTGAGGCAAATTTTTAGGATAATGGCAACTAGGCCATCATACCGGATGGGACTCCCACACCAAATTGTGTGAGGTATCATTGGGACTTCATACTGGGGTGATCCCCTGATGTTGGCGGGTCCACCACCATCAACATGTACTTGTAGTGTAAAAATTTACTAGCTTTTCATACATGGCCTTGGAAGTCTTTAAATTTCCATCAAATGGAACAAGGGAATCCTTAATCGATTCAACTATGATCCTTTGATTTCTTACTCCCCCTTTCTTGTTCCTTGTTATTTCTTATGTCTTATCTTTCTCAGGTTCAGTAACTTCTCTAGTAACATATCCCATCAAATATTTCTCTATGAGTATCAAGTCAATCCTTTTCTTCCATGCTAGATAGCTTGATACCCAAATGAGATTATTGCTCTCCTTGTAGAAACAACCTACATGAGTTGAAGATTCAACCATTATAAAATAGTATGATACTTACTTGAATACCACAATTCTTCTTAATAATGTCTCCAATCTTCTAGATGTCTTTAAGATCCTTGAGGATATTTCCTTTGAAGGATGTTTCCTAGAACAACTTTCAAGGTTGATTCCTTCTAGGTAGACTTATTCTTTATGAGATTAACAACCTTCTTGTGAGATTGATGTAGTCTTGATCTTCTTCAATGTAAAAAACCATAGTTTAATAGGTATTCTATCGACGAGTCTTTAGCCAAACCCCTTTAAGGGATAATATTCTTCTTTTAGGCCTTGAGAGCTTCCCATCCTTTTCTCAACAATACTTTCTAGTGTCCTTTTGACTTCCTTCCTTGCACACCTTAGCTCTAATACCATGTTAGAAAATGATAAAGTGGCATCTTATTAAACTTATTATAGGAATTTACAGGGTAAGTTCCTCAGATAAAACACCAAAGGACACCGCTCACAAACTGATCACAGATCAATAAACCAGTATTCTTGACGTGGTTAAAACCATCAAAGAGGGAAACATTCCATGTCCTGAGTCAATGCTGCCACTTCAGGTGATTTGTTAATGTAAAAGAAAGAAAATTTACATAATATTCTCTCATGAACGGTGACCTTACAAATCACCCTCCATGCTCTTTAAATAGAGATAATGGACCAATCGGTTGTTAAGCCACGGATCAAGTGTCAGTAATACCGAGGAGAGAATGAATCGTCATATCACTTCATGTCTAGAACAAATCATGACCATTGGATTGTAAGTTATGAAAGTACATAGTAAAGAAACAAACTTTACCTAAATCTACACTAGACCAATTTACACTTAATTATTTCCTATGTGTCAGAATATCCTAACATACCCCCTCAAGAACAACTTGGGATAGGATTGAAGGACATACAAATAGGATACAATAGGAGAAGGAAAGAGGCATTAAAGCCTATCCTCCCTTAGTGACAACTTCTTGAACTCCAACCATAAATCAAAGTTTAGTAAACTTCACCTTTGTGAGAGACTTTGTAAAGATGTCTACAACTTGATCATTGGTTGAATAATATTGCACTTGAAGAACATGGTCATGAATGAGCTTTTTGCTAAAGTGCATGTGTATTTCAATGCTTTTTCTATGATGATGTCGAACTATATATTTTCATAGTTGAATGGCACATTGATTATCACACTAAAGTGTAGTCAGATGACGCTGACGAAAGCCAAACTCTGATGGGATATGACGAAGCCAGAAGGCTTCCTTACTAGCTTCTACGGTGCCACAATACTATACTTTTGCTGAAGAAAGAGAAGTGGCACTTTGTTTCTTGCAATCCCATGTAATAGGTCCAAAACCGAGAGTGAATACATAACCTCTAGTAGACCTCTGATCATCAGGGTCACCAGCCCAATCGGAATCAATGAAACCAACCAATAGAGGAGATGCTTCTACAATGTAATGAATCCCAAAATGAATTGTACCTTGAACATAACAAATTATTCTTTTAGTTTCTTTCCATTGAATTTCATGTAGGTTTTTCATAAACCGATCAATAAGGCCAACAACAAAGGAAAGGTCAGGATGGGTATGGGTCAGATACAATTTTTTCCTACAAGATGACTATATAAGGTAGAATCAACTTCAGGGGAAGTACAAGTTACTGAAAGTTTTGCTCCAGAATGGAAGGGAGAAAGGGTTAGCTTACAATCTTCCATGTGAAAGTGGTGTAGAATATAATACTCATACTTGGTCTGGGAAAGGGAAATACCTTCCTTGAAGACCATGAAATAATGCAAGTGTCCTAAATCTGTCATTTCAAGCTGCTTTTTAAGGTTGTACTTCGCATGGTTTATAAGGTTTGGATCACTACTATTAGGGATAATATCATCAACATAAATAAAAATAATGATAAGATACTTACCCACTTTCTTGGTGTAGGCAGTATTGTCAGAATGACACCTAGAAAATCCAATATCTAAAAGAAAGCTATCAATTTTGGCATACCAATCCTGAGGGGCTTGCTTGAGACCATAAAGGGATTTCTTAAGCTAACATACAAGGCTAGAGTTAGTTTGTATAAAGCCATGAGGTTGTTCCATATAGATTTCTTCATGCAAGTCCCCATGCAAGAAGGAAAATTTAACATCCATCTGATGGGCTTCCCATTTGAAAGAGGCAGCAAGGGAGAGAACAAGGCGGATAGAGTTCATTTTGGCAATAAGGGAGAAGGTTTTAGTATAGTCAATGTCTTTAGCTTGTTAATAGCCCTTAACAACAAGATGAGCTTTATGTTTATCAACTTTTCAATCTGGTCCAAACTTGGTTCTGTAAACCCATTTACATCTAAAAAAATTTCTTCCCTTTGGAAGAGGAACAAGATCCCATGTGTCATTTGCCAATAATGAACGATATTATTCATTCATAGTTGTGTCCCTATCTAGATGGCCTGAAGCTTCTGCAAAGGTGTCAAGATCATATTTCATTGAATCTTGAGCCAGTAAAGAAGAGGCTCTATTGTTTGGTCAATTTAGTGTGTTCTAAATTGCTATATAAATTGTCAATCTGGGAGTCATAAACTGTTGAAATGAAGTGCACTATCTATGCAAGATAACCATTTTCTTATTTCTTTGTTGTTTTTAGTTTTTGATTTGTTTTTGGATTTATCTTCTTGTTGATTCCCTAATGTGAAATGGTGTGTCAGATGGTGATTCTAGTAATCAAATATGGACAATTGTATTCAATGAATAATTTCCAAACTTCAAAGTGTTCCAAAGGTGTTCAGACTTTACAATGATGAAATCAAGATGTGCCTAGATTTTAATTAACAAAACAGTGAACTATGACTATGGAACCCCGTATCCTTGCTGCTATTATAAAAAAAAAAAAGGACTGAACTCAAAGCAAATTAAAGACTGAAATCAAAGTAAACTAATCATATCACATCAACTCATTTTTGACCCCTCACCATTTGACTCACTCTGGCTATAGGAAGTAGTCATACACAAATTGAATGATATGATATCTAAGTTGCATGAAATAAAACTAAGATTAAGCTACACATTCACTCTACAATCCCTCATCATTTGGTAACTGAAGAATGATATGAATAGTCTAATCACTAAATTGCAGAAAAGGAAATGAACAAAGCAAAACGAAGAAATAAGCAATGCTAAAATTAAAACCAATAAAACAAATCAGCAGTGGGGCAAGATAATCCCGTTATGTCATTAGTCATAAAAAATTATATGTATTGCTCGGGCTTCCTATTAGAGCCTGAAATGCAAACACTGATCAGTTGACAATCAAATAAAGGCATAAAAGAGACTTATGAACAGAAAATGACATAAACCATGAGCAAGTTAATATATACAACAAGTATCTATGGTATCAAGAGCATAAAATGAAGAAAAACATAAAACTATACGTCAACTACAGGACCCTGGTGTACAAGGGCCCTCTGCACCCTCGGTCAATCAGAACCAATCACTAAATTGAACGCAAAATCAGTGTATTCTCATATATTGCAAAGAAGTTATGAAATAGAGACTAAGTCTCGGCTCAAAGGCTCTTATAACAGTCAACTTTACACGCACAGCAACTAACTAGCTATACGCATATGAAGATGCATTATTTATAGCAGGAAATACATAACAAACTAACATGGCCTGCGCTGGTAGCCAAGCACATAAAAGACAAGAACCGGAATTAGAGCAGCATGGTAGCTGTGGGCAATGAATCCAAGAGATGGTTTGTTGGATTCGGTCGATGAGGAGTCCCTAGGTGTTAATACACCTCCTAAAACTCAGGACCTTGCCACGCAATCCTCCTCATGCTAAAAATAGAGCCGTGCCACCGCTTAACTCCTTGTGTTGACCACCGTTTGACCAGCCTTGACCTTGGGCTTCTATGGATGATTTAGCTGAACCAAGGGGACATGTTCCATGTCCACGTCCTTTATGGTTTTCCCATGTGGCTAGGTTCTTCCATGGACACCTGTAGCATACAGTTTAACAAAAAGGCTGTAGAAAGTGACAGATTCTGCAGCTGGTTGAACAAAAATCTAAATCAAACAGCAGTCACAAAACATAGTTAGGAAACCATTTATATACTCATTTTAAACTATTATGCAATGATTTGATAGCTTAGAGGTTCAGGTAACTGGAGAAAAAGGCTAAAAAGGGATATAGGGAAGGTGTAAGTTTGGGACTCAACATACCCCCACTGTGAAGGTGTTGCATGTCCGCATGCAACCAAAATTTAGGCATCTCCCTTTAGTCTATGTATTCTGAAGCCTCTGCTAAGACATCCAGTCCTCTCCTCTTATTTCTTGGTGCTACCACCATCCTGGGTTTCCTTATCAAACATTTGAACTTGATATTGAGTAATTCCCTGCTTAACTTTCTACACTTCTTCTTTAGTTTCTTGTTCTTCTTCTGCCACAAACCGATATGTAACATGGTATTATCATGAATAATTTTGTCCACTTTGCTTTGCTCTTTTAATGCCTCGTTTTCTTGTTTGATGTGCCTATTTAGAACTTCCAATTCAAACACTTCTTGTTTCAAAGCTTGAACCTGTGCATCTTGTGTCATGTGAGGAAGAATGGATGGTGTGCTCGAGCCTGCAGCTGTCTTCTCTAAAGATTCGAGGTAGTCATATACCTCTTGCTTTTTTGGATCAATTTCAGGTGTTTTCCTCAGGCTAGTTTCAAAGTCTTGTTGAGGAGGAGGACTGTCTTCTAGTTCTGGCGGAGAAGGGCTTTCATTATCATCGAAAGGGTTGGCTTCAATATTAGGTAGAGGATGAGGTGGACTGTGGCCCTCTTGAGGTTTCTCAAGTGTTTCCCCACTCAAATCAATGATGTGGGGTCCTTTTACTTGTGTTCTCCTCCACTTTCCTTTGAGTCTACTACTCCTTCTTAAGTACTGTGGGCTAGTACTTTCCTCTTCCATAATTTGTTTCCCTTTTTCTTCCTTCCTAGTTGTGGCAGCTTCTTTTTGGAGATGCACTAGTCTCTCAGATATCACTTGATAATCTTCCTCTATAGATGGTTCTAGTGATTGATAAGCATCTTGTTAGTTCCTCTTTCCCTTCAACTTTCTCTGCTTTTTGTCCTTTATTCTTTCTTCCTTTTCTTTTTGAACAATTTCTTTAGTTTTATCAATAGGAGAGTCTTGGATTATGACACTTTTTCCTTTTCTCCTACTCTTTCTCGGTGCCTTTGGTGTACTACTTCCCAGGGCTTCAGATTGTTCTTGAAAATAGTTTCTCACTAGAAACCGCTCCCAAGTATCTTTGTTTCTTTTCAACTGGTCTTCAACTAGAATCCTCACGAGTCCATGGTGATATAAATGAGGCTCTATATCTCCTATGTTCTTTTGGACTGTATTACTCATCTTTTTTAAACTCAACAGTAAGAAATAAGGCAAATTAAGAGCTTGTTTTTCTAGAAAGTTCATCAAGAGCCTAGTGTGATACATGTACGTCGTACCAAACCGGCCTTCACAAGTAATAAATTTTTGAATGATTAATAGTAGGCCTTCCCATTCTTCTTTCAGTGCATTAACATGAATCCCTCTTGTAAATACAGTAACGTCCATACCCGGGTTACGCAATATGATTCTCCATGCTTGCTCATCCAACATTTTGTTTTTAAACCAACGCTCACCTTCTCGGGGCAAATCTGTAGCTGCTGCAATTGAGGCTTCAGTGACCATGAATTTCAGGTCTCCAATCTCCACCACCCAGTCATTGAAAGACCTTGCAAAGGCTTTCGTGACTTCCTTATTATGGCCTTTGAATTTCTGGATGAAAAGGAGCCATTTAGCTTTCTTCAGCAATTCCTTTGCCTAAGGGTACCCTTCTAAAAATTTAAGCCCTTCCGGCTCTGCCCTCAGTAGCTGTCCCATCTTCCTTTGTTAAAAATTCTTCTCTAAAATTCAACTGTGTATTGTATGAGGGTTTTATCAGAGGTAAGACGGTTCTGTTTGTGGAAGAACGATGGCCAAAATGGAAAATGGATACGGGAATTAGGATGTTCAGGAGTAGTAAGCGGAACAGGGGATGAGCAGCCGAGATAGAATGGATGCATATGCTAATGAAGTGCAGCTTTAACACAAGTGAAATGGCATCGGAATTTTGAATTAAACAGCTGCGTGAGACGTTACATGTTGATAAAATGACTGCACAAAGTACGGTGGAGAGGAGTCGTATTCACATAGGTCACATCTCATGAATATAAGTGGAGTGCGGGAGTGTAGTTCATCTATGAGTTGAACCCGAAAAATAATCATGAGACCATTTAGGGAGTAAATGTATGATTTATGGAGTGAGGTCGTGGAATGGTAGTGGAGCTATCGTAATAATCATTGCACATAGTGAGCTTTAATGGTTCAATAACTATGCAAATTTATGCCTTCAATTGCTATTTGAAATAAATTTTTGACCATACCTTTAGAATCCTTGTCTTTGTTATCCAGTAGCCCTGACTCAATTGTTCCCTGTTGATGTCTGTAGATGCTCCATATACATGTCTTCATGCTTGATCATACCTGCATTTTTATTTTATTGCACTAACACCTTGACTGTAAATTTGAAAAACAGAGTGGTGGCTTCGGAAACTGCTTCTGGTTGCGGAAACTGATTCCGGCTGCGGAAACCTGGCACAACAACCACTTAGCTAAACAAAGATAGTTAGACAATAACTATCTAAGTGGAAATGATCATGGGAAAAAAACTTTTATTGATGGAATGAAATGGATGAGATGGAGTGAAATGAAGTGAGTGGAGTGAAAATGGAAATGAAATGAAGTGAGATGAAGTGAGTGGAGTGAAAAATGGAAATCATAAAGAAAGGAAGATTTTTTTTTTTTTGGAAAATATAGAGTGTCAGGTGTCCTTGATTTTCACTCTACATTTTATGTATAAGACTGCCAATCAGAGATTGGTTTTTAGGCTTATACAACTTTATTTTTTTCTCTCTTTTTTTTTTTTTTTCTAGAGAAAGGAACAAAGGCTAGGTTGGTGGGGGAGAAGGATTCTTCTTCACCAACCTTATTGCAGAATTCTCTTGAAACATTTTGACAAATTCTTCTTTTGAGAGTGGCTGATGATAAATCTTTAATCTATGGCCATTCACAATAAGAGGAGTTTGAAATTCATCAATGGTCTTGATTCTTGCCGCTCCATTGTTAAAGACTTTGTAGATCTCATATGGCCCAAGCCAATGAGTATGAAATTTTCCTTTGAAGTCTTTAAACTTGGAATCAAATAGCAGTGCCCAATCTCCCTCTTGAAACTTTTTCTCTTTGATATATCTGTGATACCACTTAGCTCTTTGATGTTGAACTAGATCAATTCTTAAAATTGCTTGTTGTCTAATCTCATCTAGTTCATTCAACTACTCCATTCTGTGTTTTTGAGCTTCTGATAAGTCCATCCCCAACTGAACTGCCATCTTGAAAGTTTTAACTTGAAATTCAATGGGGAGCATGACTTCTTTCCCATAAACAAGTTCATAAGGAGAATGTCTTGTTGTATTCCTCCATGTAGTTCTATAGGTCCATAAGGCTTCAAGAAGCCTTTCAGCCCAATCTCTTCTATGTAGATGAATAGTCTTGGTGATGATATTTTCAATGAATTTGTTTGTACAGTCCACTTGGCCATTTGCTTGAGGATGGTAAGGAGTAGATTTCCTGTGCTTGATCTTGTATTCTTCCATCAGCTTCTCCATCATGTTGGATGTAAATTGACTTCCCTGATCTGTCACAATTTCTCTTGGGACACAAAAGCGAGTAAAAATATCGTCATAAAGAAAGTTAACAACTGAATTTTCAGTAGTAGAAAGTAATGCTTTGGCTTCTACCCATTTAGTGACATAATCAGTGCATACCAATATATAATTCTTTTTCTTAGGCTGGATTAATGGGTCCAATGAAATATAAAGCCCATTTTTCAAAGGGTTCAATGAGTACCTGAGGTTATAATGGCATTTCATTTGAAAGAGTCGGTTTCCCTACTCTTTGGCAGTTGTCACACCTTTTGACATATTCTTTTGTGTCCTTGAAAAGGGAAGGCCAATAATATCCTAAAGAAAGGATTTTATAGGCCATCTTTTTGTAAACAAAGTGTCCACCGCATGGCTCATCATGACATGCCTTGAGGATGTCAGGCCTTTCATCTTCCCGAACACATCTTCTGATCACAAAATCTGGCCCTATTTTAAACAATTCATTAGAAATCCATGAATATTTTGAACTCTCTCGAATAAATTTTCTTTTTTCACCAGGAAATAGATGTGGAGACAGTTTCCCTGTAACCAATTAGTTAGCAATATCTGCATACCAAGGAGTCTTAGTAGTTACTGCAAACAAATATTCATCAGGAAACTTATCCTCTACAAGAGAATCTTCTTTAGTATTTTAGATCCTAGACAAGAAATCAGCTACTGTATTTTTTTTCCTGGTCTATCCAACACAGTAATATTGAATTCTTGTAAAAGTAAGAGCCATCTTGTAACTCTACCATTAGTAATAGGTTTGTTCATTAGATATCTAATTTCAGAATTATTAGTATGGACAAAAGTTTCATAGCCTGTTATATAATGTCTAAACTTATGGATTGCATGAATAACAACTAGAAACTCTTTTTTAGTCACAGTATAGTTCAACTCAGTGGGATTCAAATTTTTACTGGTGTAGTAAATGGCATAAGGAACTAAATCCTTTTGACCGAACACAGCTCCTAGAGCTGTATTTGAAGCATCTGTAGAAATATGGAAAGGAAGTTTCCAATTTGGCCCTCTCAAAATGGGTGCTTCAGATATTCTTGTCTTCAAAGTTTCAAATGATGATTGACAATCAGGATCCCATTTGAATTCACAGTCTTTTGTAAGCAATTTGAGGAGTGGAGATGCTATTTTGGTGAAGTTTTCTATAAATCTTCTATAATACCCAGTAAATCTCAGAAAACTTCTAACATCTTTTTGACAAGTTGGAATAAGCAACTTGGAGATGACTTCAACTTTTGATTTATCAACTTTAATTCCATCTCTTGAAATATGATGTCCTAAAACAATTCCTTCAGTAAACATCATAAAGCTTTTTTCATGACTCAATGAAAGGTTTGTTTCTTTACATCTAATAAGGACCTTTTCCAAATTTTCTAATCCCTCTTGAAATGAATCACCATAAACTGTAAAATCATCCTTATAGATCTCTACACAATCATGGATTAGATCAAAAAAGATTCCTAGTACTGCCCTTTGAAATGTTGCCGGTGCATTACATAATCCAAAAGGAAGCACTCGGTAAGCAAAAGTTCCCCATGGATAGGTCAATGTGGTCTTATCTTGATCTTCAGGTGCCACCTGAATTTGATTATAGCCACTAAAACCATCCATAAATGAAAAGTACTTTTTGCCTGCTAGAGTATCTAATACCTGATCGATAAAGGGTAAAGGAAAGTGATCCTTTAAAGTCGCTTTATTTAATTCCCTATAATCAATGCATACCCTCCATTTACCATTCTTTTTAGGTACTATAACCAAAGGAGAAACCCATCGACTATCTGAAATTGAATAAATGAAGTTTACATTGAGTAGTTTTTGGAGCTCTTCTTTCACTATTTCTCTAAGATTTTGATTCATCCTTCTTTGTGGTTGTCTGATTGGCCTACTATTTTCCTCAATGTAGATGTGATGAATACAAGTCTTAGGGTCAATACCTTTCATGCCAGTATACTCCCATGCAAATGTAGAAGAATGTTTTTGCAAGATTTTGGTTAGCTTCTCTTGTTGTGATCTTTCCAAGTTTTTGTTGATATTCAATGTTTTAACTGGAAAAATCTCAATGGTGGAGATACCAAACTCTTCCACAGAGTAAAGAGACATTTGTCTAGATGATAGATACTCAATATCAGAATTTAACTGAAATTGTGTGTGGTCATATTCTGAAGAGATTTCAAAGTTTTCTAATGTGTTCAGAATTTGACTATCTTCACTGATTTCAGAAATAGTACAGACAGGTTGTATAGTGTCCTCATCATCGACCCATTCATTATCTCCTATCTCTGTAATTGTTTTTGCTGGAGGATATAGATTTAATTTCTTTGTCGAATTACCATCAGAGATATGCATATCCCCTGATCTTCAACTGACAAAATCATCGCCTGTGGCTAGCCAAGGTCTTCCTAAAATGAGTGGATGCCCTCCTAGATTACTCTTGGGAGTTAAAATCATGAAATCCACTGATACTCCCAAGAATCTAAGGAGACTGAAATGTCTTCTAATACACCATCTGGTTTGATAATTGATCGATCTGCAAGTTGCAGTAGAGTAGGTGTAAAAAGAAGATTAGGAAGTTTTAGTTGTTCCATAGTTTGTCTACTCATAATGTTGATAGCAACCCCTAAATCAATCAAAGTATTTGGAATTTCTACCCTATCGATATGTGTTTTGAAAATTGGACTATCGGGATCTACATACTTCTGCATGGTAACTTTTCCCATCATGATATCTACAATTTTTCCTACCAGGTGGATTTTTCTTGTATCTCTTGGTTTCCTTCCTGGTCTTTTCAGACTCAACTCCTTTATTGTTTTGGCTAGAATAGGAATTTCTCTAATGGCTTGTAACAAGGGAATCTTGATATGGACATTCTTTAATTCATCTAGAAAATCATAGTTAGGCAACAAGATTTGTTTTTCCACTCCTTTATCAATTTGTAATCTTTCAGGAAAAGGTGTGGATGAAGATGCAGGTTGCTTGACTATAGGAGTTGTTGGGGTTGATTCTTTTTCTTTTTCTTCTTGAGTTCTTGGGTTTTGAAGAGATGGTTCAAAACATTGGCTTTAAGAGATTCTTCCTTAGAAATGCTTTGCTTTTGAGTATCTATAGAAGGCTTGTCTAAAACTCTACCAGATCTGAGTTGTACATCATTGAGAGGAACAATCATATAGGTGGGAAACTATTGTCCTTCTATCATGTAATCATTCTGAGGATTTTTATTATTTGGATTTGGAAATGGCTGGGAAGGTAATTGATTTGCCTTTTGTTGGAATGGAAGCAAGAGTTGGGAATTTGGATTCTGTTGAGAAGGTCGTTGTTGTGGAAATGGTAATGAAAGTTGTGGATTCTGATTTGGAGGTTGTGGAACTTGTTGGTTTTGAAAAGATGGAGGATATTGGTAAAATTGAGCAAATCTCCCATAAGGATTTTGCATACCTTGTACCCATGATTGAAATGGATTTTATTGAGGTTGGGACCAAGGTTGTTGCCAAGGATTCCAACTTGGTGGGGGTTGAAAGTTCATGGGGTTATTAAACCCTTGATTTTGTTGCCCCTTCCAAGGACTCCTTGAAACAAAACAGAGAGACTCAATTGAATTTGGGTCTTCTTGAAAGATAGCTTTGAGCCTAGGAATTGAAGGACAATCCTTGGTCTCATGGCTTTCTGAGCAAATCGCGTATGTTTCTACAACTTTTGCATCCAAGGGGCATTCCCTTAGAGCGTGTTTCTTCCTACATTTTGGACAAAAGATGGATAAAGCTTCAGCTTCTGCTTTCTGCTTGTTTTGTATCTTAAGGGTGTCTAGTTGCTCACTAAGACTCCCTAAAATATCTATTTTGAACTCATCAAGCATGTTGCCAATCTCAGCCCTACTCACTGATCTAGTTGCAGATTTATTTGCTCTAATGAGAGAAGGATCTCTAGGCCCTTTTCCAGTTTTAGATTTTCCCCTTGAGAGATGGACACATAGCTCTGCTATATCATGGAGTGGAAGTTGAGATATATCTCCTTTCCCCATCATATTTAAAATATATATCCATTCATCTCTAATGGCTTTTAGTAGAAGGGATTTCAAGAATTCTTCATCTAGGTTACTCATTTTTTCTCTTTTGAGGTTATATTGAAATCTTTCAAGTAGATCCTCCAAGTTTTCATCTTCTTTTTGTACCATTTTGAATACCTCATCCTTATGATTGGTGGGCATACAATAGTCCAAGTATCTATACAAAAATGTTTGTTTCATGTCATTCCAAGTCCTAATTAATTGAGTAACTAATCCGATGAACCATTTTAGAGCAGATCCCTTCAATGTTGAAGGAAACAACTTGATTTTTTGAGCATCTTCCATGTAATCATAAGTTTGGCACACGACTTCAAACTCAAATAAAAATCTTTCAAGGTCCTCACTTCTCAACCCATAAAAGTTTGGGAGGACAGATGGTGAGATATTTTTCATTGTTGTTCGAGATTCCTCATCAACTATAGGAAATCCAAATGAGTTGTCTCAATCCCTATTTCCCTTGATGTTACCTCTACCTCCTCCATTGTTTCCTCCTCCTCTACCTCTACCTCTACCTCCTCCAAATCCATTTACTACTTCCTTTGTCATGATAGCTTCCTCAGAGATTTCAAATTCCTCTGGTTCTTCTATCAATGGTGAACGAGGAAGAATTTCTCCCTCTTCTTCTTCAGGTGATTCAACTTCTTCAATTACAATGTGTTTTCCTGTAGAAGTAAATAAAGGGTCTTTTCCTAACTCAGATTCAGTGGATAGTGTGGGAGAGTATCCTAATTGAAATACTGCCTCTTGAACTCCAGGGATCCTAAGGCTAGGAGTATGAGTTGGAGATGTTGGAGGTGTATCTTTCCTATACCTTGGAGTGGATGGAGTTGTAAAAATTGAACTCTTGGCCCTAGCTATAAACCATCCCCTAGAATCTCTTGCTCTATGCATATCATTTTTATTTATTCAAGTCAGGTTAATAATTCTCTTTCTGATCTTCCAGATCACTCAAGGTGCAAGAAGAGAGAATACTCAAGAAATTACTAAATCAATAACTATTTTTTCTGATCCTCCAGGTCACACTAGGTGCAAGAGGAGAGCATACTTTGAGAAATCATCAATTTTTACCTTCCTCGAAATTTTCTTGTTTATATA
>APFE031534629.1:183631-202496 GCA_000404065.3 Pinus taeda | reverse complement strand
TAAAATTCTATATAAATTGTCGCAAACCATTGAAGTGAAGTGCACTATCTATGCAAGATAACCGTTTTTTTATTTCTTTGTCGTTTTTAGTTTTTGATTTGTTTTTGGATTTATATTCTTGTTGATTCCCTAATCTAAAATGGTGTATGAGATGCTGATTCTAGTAATCAAATATGGACAATTGTATTCAATGAATAATTTCCAAACTTCAAAGTGTTCCAAAGGTGTTCAGACTTTACAATGATGAAATCAAGATGTACCTAGATTTTAATTAACAAAACAGTGAACTATGATTATGGAACCTAGTATCCTTGTTGCTGTTATAAAAAAAAAAATAAAAAAAAAAAAAAAATACTGAACTCAAATCAAATTAAAGACTGAAATCAAAGTAAACTAATCATATGACATCAACTAATTTTTGACCCCCCACCATTTGACTCGCTCTGGCTATAGGAAGTAGTCATACACAAATTGAATGATCTGATATCTAAGTTGCATGAAATAAAACTAAGATTAAGCTACACATTCACTCTACAATCCCTCATCATTTGGTAACTGAAGAATGATATGAATAGTCTAATCACTAACTTAAAGAAAAGGAAATGAACAAAGCAAAACTAAGAAATAAACAATGCTGGAATTAAAACCAATAAAACAAATCAGCAGTAGGACAAGATAATCCCATTATGTCATTAGTCATCAAAAATTATATGTACTGCCCGGGCTTCCTATTAGAACCTGAAATGCAAACATTGATTAGTTGACAATTAAATAAAAGCATAAAAGAGACTTATGAACAACAAATGACATAAACCATGAGCAAGTTAATATATACAACAAGTATCTATGGTATCAAAAGCGTAAAATGAAGAAAAACATAAAAATATACATCAACTACAGGACCTTGGTGTACAGGGGCCCTCTGCACCCTCGGTCAATCAGAACCAATCATGAAATTGAACGCAAAATTAGTGTCTTCTCATATATTGCAAATCAGTTATGAAATAGAGACTAAGTCTCGGCTCAAAGGCTCTTACAATAGTCAACTTTACACACACAGCAACTAACTAGCTATATGCATATGAAGATGTGTTATTTATAGCAGAAAATACATAACAAACTAACATGGCCTGCGCTAGTAGCCAAGCACGTAAAAGACAAGAACCGGAATTATAGCAGCATGGTAGCCGTGGGCAGTAAATCCAAGAGATGGTTTGTTGGATTCGGTTGATGAGCAGTCCCTAGGTGTTAATACACCTCCTAGAACTCAGGACCTTGCCACGCAATCCTCCTCATGCTAAAAACAGAGCCGTGCCACTGCTTAACTTCTTGTGTTGACCACCGTTTGATCGGCCTTGACCGCGGGCTTCTATGGATGATTTAGATGAACCAAGGGGATACACTCCATGTCCACATCCTTTATGGCTTTCCCATGTGACTAAGTTCTTCAATGGACACCTGTAGCATACAATTTAACAAAAAGGTTGCGGAAACTGATTCTCGCTGTGGAAACTGACAGATTTTGCAACTGTTTGAACAAAAATCTAAATCAAACAGCAGTCACAAAACACAGTTAGGAAACCATTTATATACTCATTTCAAAATATTATGTAATGATTTGATAGCTTATAGGTTCAGGTAACTGGAGAAAAAGGCTAAAACAGGATGTAGGGAAGGTGTAAGTTTGGGACTCAACATCTATCAAACTGAGAACGTGTACATTGTTGATCTGTAGGATCACCTGCAAGAGAATCTATTGCATCCCAAGTAGAACAGACTCATTTTGGAAGCTGAGGAGATGAAGGAGGATCCTAAGAAGGTGGCAGAGGAATTTCATCCTTGCTGTCATCATCTGAAGAAGAAATATTTTCAGAAGTAGAAGAGATATAGAGAGGTGGCACATATTCCGACCTAGTCTCATAGGCCGATATATTTTCAACAAACTTTACATCCATTCTAATGATAACATTTTTGGATTTAGGTGAAAGAAGTCTATATCCTTTGACATCTTCAGAATATCCAACAAAAATACATTCTTCACTCTTAGATTCTAGGGCTTTATGTTTCTCATTGGGAATATGGGCCCATGCTTCATTTCCAAAAACACGAAAGTGACTTACATCTGGTTTAATTGAGCTCCATGCTTCTTCTGGAGTGATATTATTTAAAACCTTAGTAGGAGTGTGATTTACTATGTAATTTTCACAGTTAATTTCTTCTGCCCAAAAATTAAGACTAAGTCCTTTAGATTGAAGCATACAATTAGCCATTTACTTTAAGGTGCAATTTTTCCTTTCAGCTATACCATTTTGTTGTGGAGTATATGTAACAATATGTTGCATTTGAATTCCATTCTTAGTGCAAAAGTTGATGAATATTTTGTTAATATATTCTTCACCAATATCATCTCTTAGCTTAAGAATTTGATGTCCATATTATTTCTCAACAAAGGCCTTAAAGGCCAAGAACATGTTAAATACTTCAATTTTGAGTTTTAAGAAGTATACCCAAGTGCGTCTGGAGAAATCATCAATGAAAGTTAAGAAATACTTATAGCTAGAGAATGAAACAACTGGATGTGGACCACATAATTCACTTGCACAAGCTCTAAAGGGCTTCCTTACTAGCTTCTACGATGCCATGATAATCTGCTTTTGTTGAAGAAAGAGAAATGACACTTTGTTTCTTACAAGCCCATGTAATAGGTCCAGAATTGAGAGTGAAGACATACCTTGTAGTACTCCTGATCATCAGGGTCAACAGCCCAATCGGAATCATTGAAACCAACCAATGGAGGAGATGATTCTGCACTATAATGAATCCCAAACTAAATTGTACATCAAAGATAATGAAGTATTTTTTTAGCTACTTTCCAATGACTTTCATGTGGGTTTTGCATAAACTAAGCAATAAGGCAAACATAAATGGAAAGGTTAGGATAGGTATGGGTTAGATACAAATTTTTTCCTACAAGCTTATGGTATAATGTAGCATTAAATTTAGGGGAAGTACAAGTGACTGAAAGATTTCCTCCAGGCTGAAATGGAGAAGGGGTTGGCTTACAGTCTTCCATGTGAAGGTGGCGTAGAAGATCATACACATACTTGGATTGGGAAAGGGAAATACCTTCCTTGGATTGAAAGACTTGAAGACCAAGAACATAATGCAAGTGTCCTAATTATGTCATTTACAACCTCTTTTTAAGGGTGGACTTCACATGTTTTATAAGGTTGGGATCACTACTAGTAAGGATAATATCATCAACATAAATAACAAGAATGATAAGAGACTTACCCACTTTCTTGGTATAGACAGTATTGTTAGAATGACACTTAGAAAAGCCAATATCTAAAAGAAAGCTATCCATTTTAGCACACCAAGCCCAAGGGGCTTGCTTGATACCATATAGGGATTTATTAAGCCCACATACAAGGCTGGAGTTAGTTTGTATAAAGCCAGGAGGTTGTTCCATATAGAATTCTTCATGCAAGTCCCCATGCAAGAAGGCAAATTTAACATCCATCTGATGGACTTCCCATTTGAAAGAGGCAGCAATGGAAAGAACAAGGTGAATAGAGTTCATTTTGGCAATGTGGGAGAAGGTTTCAATATATTCAATGCCTTCAACTTGTGAAAATCCCTTAGCAACAAGACAAGCTTTATGTTTATCAACTTTTCCATCTAGTCCAAAATTGGTTCTGTAAACCCATTTACATCTAACAAGTTTTCTTCCCTTTTGAAGAGGAACAAGTTCCCATGTATCATTTACCAATAATGAATTATATTCTTCATTCATAGTTGCGTCCCAATTTGGATGGCCTAAATCTTTTGCAAAGGTGGCAGTATCATAATTCATTAAAGCTTGAGCCAATAAAGAAGAGGCTCTATCGAACTAAGAACGTGTACATCATTGATCTCTATGATCACTTGCAAGAGAACTTGTTGCATCTTAAGTAGCACAAAACCATTTTGAAAGCTAAGGAGCTAAAGGAGGATCCTGAGAAGGTGGTGGAGGATTTTCATCCTCACTGTCATCATCTGAAGAAGAAATATTTTCAGAAGTAGAAAGGATAGAGAGAGGTGGCAGATCCATCAAACTAGTCTCATAGGCCAATATATTTTCAACAAACATTTTATCTCTTATAATTATAACATTTTTGGATTTAGGTGAAAGAAGTCTATATCCTTTGACATCTTTATAATATCCAACAAAAATACATTTTTCACTCTTAGGTTCTAATGCTTTATGTCTCTCATCGGGAATATGGGCCCATTCTGCACTTCCAAAAATGTGAAAGTGACTTACATCTAGTTTAATTGAGCTCCATGCTTCTTCTGGAGTGATATTCTTTAAAACCTTAGTAGGAGTGCAATTTACTATGTAATTTGCACAGTTAATTGCTTCTACCCAAAAATTAAGGCTAAGTCCTTTAGATTGAAGCATACAATTAGCCATTTCCTTTAAGGTGCAATTATTCCTTTTAGCTACACCATTTTGTTGTGGAGTATATGCAACAATATGTTGCATTTAAATTCCATGCTCAGTGCAAAAGTTGATAAAAAAGTTGTTAACATATTCCTCACCATTATCAGATCTTAGCTTAAGAATTTGAGGTCCAGATTTTTTCTCAACAAAGGCCTTAAAGGCCAAGAACATGTTAAATACTTCACTTTTGGGCTTTAAGAAGTATACCCAAGCGCATCTAGAGAAATCAACAATGAAAGTTAAGAAATACTTGCAGCCAAAGAATGAAACAACTGGAAGTGCACCACATAAATCACTATGCACAAGTTGTAAAGGGGTTGATACATGGCAAGAGGCACATTTTTCAAAACTATCCGGATAATGTTTTTCGAGTACACATTTGGAACAAACACCATCTCTACAAGATACCAAAGGAAGACCTGTCATCATATTTTCTTCACATACATTTTGAAGGGAGTGATAGTTTAAGTGACCAAATAGCTCATGCAAAAGTTTGCTCACTTCATCATTGTGAGCAACAAATACTAAGGGAAGAGTTGATGACCCAAAGTTATTAAACTTATACAACCTTGTAGAATCATATGCAATGTTAGTAGCTAAAATCTATCTAGGATCCATTAGATTCTTAATTACAACATCATGAGGTGAAAATTCAACGATTTTACCTTCACGTAAATGAGTTATCTAATATACAGATAGAATGTTGCAGGATAAGGTTGGAACACATAATACATCATTAAATTAAGCATTGTCTAGATGAATAGTTTTAGTCTCTACAACACTAAGATATCTATCATCACAAACATATATATTTTTGGTGTTACAATCATTTAAAGAAGAAAACATGGCTATTTTTGTTCCATGTGATAAGAAGCTCTAGAATCAATGAGCCACTCATGAGAATGAGAAGAAGAAGCTAGATTTAGTACATAAGCAAACCAAGATTCTTGACAACCACATGCAGAAAGTGTTATTCCTCAAGATGTAGTTGAAGTTGAAGAGTGCTCCAAATGGATGTTATGGTTCTTCATTACTACTTCCAAGGCTTCCATCTTCTTGAACAATTTGGATTCTAAGTGGCCATCTGGATTACAAAAGTTGCAATGTCTATCAGTCTTCTTCCCTTTGTTTTTATTTGCCTTATCATTTTGTTGAATTGATTTTTCATTTTGAGACTAAAAGTGCTTAGGACCCTTGGTTGGTTTAGGACCATTCTTTTTAGGATGTTGCTTCTTAGGATTCTTTGAACTTGGTTGTTGTTGGGTGGCTAAGGCTTTCTTAGAAGAGTTTTGAAGATTAAGAAGACCAAGATGTAAGAGTTTTTATTGTTCTCTTATTCAAGAATCACAAAAGGCATCAAAAGAGGGGGACTTGTAGGCTTTTCCTTGAGAAATAAAGGATTCTCTAGTAGAATGGAAGGTGGGAACAAACACAGAGTAGGCTTGTCCTAACTTAGTAAGAATGGAATGGATAAGGCTACCATCTTCTTTCTTAACCTTAACACCTTCCAAGAGAAGTCTGAGGGTCTTGAACTTGGACAAAAAATATTCAATGGAAGAAAAATTATTGGGGGTCTGACATAAGCAACTCATTTTCAAGTTGATGGGCTGTAATTTCATTTTTTATTCCAAAAACTTTATTCAGTTGTTTCAATACTTCATCAAGGGTATCAAGTTCTGTGATATGGAATTTAAGGTCGAGAGAAATAGACATCCCTATCAACCCACATGCTTGATCTTGCTTATTTTCCCATTTGACTCCCTTATCTTCATCTTTAGGTTTAGACTCTTGGCCTAAGGCTATTCTATAAAGACCTTTACTTCTAAGTAAATCCTCCATGTAGGACACCCACTGGAAGTAGTTGGTGCTGTCAAGAGTAACCTAGAATGGAATTTCAATTTTAACATAAACTAAAGTTACAGATTCTCAAACTAAGTGTTCCAATGGAAATATCTCGAAAAATTGGCCCGATTACAAAAAATGGCTCTGAAAATGGCTTCCAGATGAAGAAGATATGGCTTTTTGAAGAAAAGTTGTTGAAAATGCCGACGAAGTACATGAATGTGTGGAAGTGAATGATAATATTATATTTAAAAAAAAAACCCTCTTTCCAAACATAATCTAATTAAATCACTTTAAAAAAAATATCTGACCCACTTTTATAAATAAGTGAAAGTCACTTTTACAATGGTACTTTATGAACTACTCACTAAATTGTAACTTAAATAAAAGATAAAGAGACTTTAGAATTATAAGTGACTCACATTTTTATAATGAGTGAGAACACTTTACATAAAGTAACTTTAAAACATAAGTTACATGTGCTTTTTGAAAAAGTAACTTGACAAAAATAAATACTTGAACCCAAGACTTCTATTCTCGTAAAGTAACTTTGGACCAGGTGAGCTAGTTTAAAATGTTAGTAATTTTCGGAAAAGAGGAAGTTTTTTTTTTTTTTTGTAAGTCACTAAAGCTTTGGAGTGCATGCTTACTTGAAAAATTCCTTTTTCCCTACAAAACAAAAAAATACACAACACAAAACGGACATGCAAAAAAAACCAAACCTTACAAATTGAAGTTAGATTTTGCCAGAAACTAAATATTTTCCTCAAAGTTTCTGATTTTCCGAGATCACACTAAGGTACAACAGAAAAGAGCATATGCATGAGAAAAATCCTTCTTTTTTATTTCTGATTTTCCTAGATCACACAGAGTCACGGGGAAAAGAGCATATGCATAAATGAAAGGTATAGATTCGGTAATAAAAAATAGAGAGATAAATAAACCAACATAAATAGAGAGATAAATAACTAAAACTGAAAATAAAGATTTTATACTTCCAGATCTTAAAAATGAGATAGCTAGGGCTACCAGAAACCTTTTCGCATGAAATGAAAGGGGTTCCTCACTGGAACATATGCTCCTAATACAATAGAGCAGTCCTCTTGGCCCAAAAGTATTCATAAATAGTAGATCTAGGAAACGATAGTTGTATGCAGTTGTACCGTTTGGACTTGGATCACCAACAGATGCGGCCTTTATATAGATCTGATACCATGTAGAAATTTACAGGGTAAGTTCCTCAGATAGAACACCAAAGGACAAAACTAACAAATAGATCACAGATCAATACACCAGTATTATTGACGTGGCTAAAACCCTCAAAAAGGGAAACAGTCCACAGCCTGAGCCAACGTGACCACTTCAAGAAATTTATTAATGTAAAAGAAAGAAAAATTTACATAAGCTTCTCTCATGAACAATCACCTTAGAAATGACCCTCCATGCTCTTTAAATATAGATCATGGACCAACCGGGTGTTAATCCATGGATGAAGTGTCAGTAATACCGAGGAGATAATGAACCGTTAGATCACTTCATGTCTAGAACATATCATGACCATCGGATTGTAAGTTACAAAAGTACATAGTAAAGAAACACACTTTACCTAAATCTACACTAGACCAGGTTATACTTAACTATTTCCTATGTGTCAGAATATCCTAACATTTTAGTTATATCTTTTCACCAAACAATATCTAGAAGCAATAACAACAAAAGAGGAAAAAAATGTAGGCTCTCATTCAGGGAAAAATCCCTCCAAGGGGAAAACCTAAAATCTCTTCTCTGCCTAGAATACTCTTCAAATGAGATACAATTGTTGGGCATGGAATCCCCCCACAACATGTTTTGGGGCTCAAAGCCTAAGTCTTGGTTAAAGGTTTTGTAAGACTTCCTGAATTGTGGGTGCAAAGTGCAAAGTAGGGGTTATGTCATAGGGATGTCTACCCTAAAGTAATGTAATGTAAAGTCATGTCAGCCTACCCATGGTTTGTGGACCATGGGATTGTATAAATAGAGTGAGGCTCTAAGTTGAAAAGATAGGAGATGATAGATGGTGTAGCGAAGGAATGGTTCGAGCTTCGAGTAGGATTCTAAGTGTATTGGGTCATAGTAGTAGGAAGAGGCTCTACAGCTGAGTGTGCAAAGGCCTAATAGAGTCTGCAGCTCAGTGTGTAGACCCCTACAGCTGAGTGTGTAGGGCAGTGTCAAGTCTATAGTTAGGGTTGAAGATTAAGAAAGAGAAGTTGATTCTTATTTCTGTGTATTTTCAATGCATTATCTTCTTTATGTTTATATTGGTTTATGTATTGCGTGCACTGATATGATTGCTAAATATATTGTAATAACCATAAATCTTACACACACAAGTTAAGTAATCAGTTAATTCGCAAGGAATGTGGGTATTATACAGGTCACACCCCGAGTAGGTCTGCGCGGAAATAGCAGCACAGGTTGCGAAGGACTATCAAGTGCGCGTAACGATGGGTTGGACTACGAACCTCCAGAAGCCCATCAGACATCACCAGAATATGGAATCCTGGTTCTAGCACCCTCCCATACTACTTCGGGTGAGACCTCAATCCACGCTCTGTGGACTATTGCTGAAAGGGCGAGTAGTACCAGGATTTTCTTGGCTAAATCACCTCTAAACCTCGGTCAGGCCCATACAAGCCAACAAATGGTTCTGTTGCTAGGATTGAGATCTACATAAAAGATGTATGATGTTGTGCCACTGGGATCCAACGAAGAAGTAAATTGAAGAGTGGTTGGACAAGAAGATTCATGAGTTCGCAGCACAGGAGAACAGAAATCCACGAGTATCTAAGGAATAGTGGTTCGAGCATTACCTGTACACGAAAATCCATGAAATTTCTTTGCATCCTTTCCTTCTAAGTTGTATGAGTGGATCGCGAAGTTAGCAGACAGTCAAGGAAGGGGTAGGCTCAATAAACCAATAGTGTGGACTTCGGAACTAGTGTGTGGACTAGAAGCATCAAAAGATAAGATAGCGCGAGTTGTGTACCACTGGCTCGACCGAATAATAGGAGGATTTATCACTAAGTTCACAGTAGAAATGACTGTCAGCTACAGTGAGGCAGAGTGATGTTTTCTCAAGGGACAGTGAGTTAAGTATATTAAATCCTTGAACACTTGGATTAAGATGCTATTGTGTGAAAAATAGATTATGTGAATTAATGTTTGGGACTACGCGAAGCGAGAAGATCTATAGAAGCTGAAGTAGTGAGGGGTTGGAAAACAATCCCTTAATTTCACCCTTGTGGGTAAGCGAGGAGGATCTCATGAAATTTTCTCCGAAAAGCACAGTCAGTTTGATAAGATAGAGAATTCTGTGTTTACCACCTCCACCCACACCACCACCCGTTTCACCCCCCTCACCTCCATCTCCACCCACTCCACCTCCACCACCACTGCAATTCAGTATGGCGAGTGTGATCAAACTGCTAGTGTTCAGAGGAGTAGGAAATGAAGATCCGGGCCAATTCTGGTTCATGGTAAGAGCGGTATCGGAAGCACAGGGCATCATGGACGATAATATTAAAAGGGCTATGCTAGTGAGTGCGCTGCAGAATCCCACCTTATCGTGGCATATCAAGAATTATAATGACCACCTGAACACAAGAATTGCAGAGATCTATATTGCGTTAAACACGGAAGTTAGCAAGCCAAAATCAGAGACACAATCAATCATCGAGTTTAAGGAGATTGCGATGCTCCCAGGAAAGACCCCCTGGGACTTGGACCAAAGGCTGAAGAGTACGATCCTTGAAGCCAAGATGACATTAACATATGCATAGAATCACACATGGTTTGCGACCTCACTTATGCCACATTTAAGGATGGCACTATCACAGCAAAAAATTTCCACCCAGGTCGAAGCGTTGGAGATGGCAATGAGATTTCATGAGACCCCTATACAAGACCCTGGGTTGGGAGTCCAACAAATCCACGTGCAACTACAAAATCTATTTCGGGAGAAGCAAAGTTTGAAACAGAATAGGACAACTCAGCTAAAGGTGCATGAGGAAGTATGGCGCATAAAATGCAAAGGCTAAGGGCACGACAAGGACCCTGTCTAGTGTTCATGAACTACTTGGTAGGGGGAGGGCCAATGCCATTAAGACCAGAGGCACAGGCAGGGTGAAGTGCAGCATCTCCATTATGGTGTGTGATCTGCCAGATAGGAGGAAAACACACTACTGATAATTTTTATTTGTTGCAGAAGTATATGCAGATGTCCCAGCAACTGTATTGTAATTTCTGCAGGTCAGTAGGCCACGACAAATGCACCTACTGGAGCTATGAAGTAATGATAGATTAGACTCCTACCTACAAGGTGCAGGCCAAAATGTGAGCCCTCAACCCAAATGTAGGGATGGCGCACACTAGGTTTCAAGGTCGCAGTTGAGGATGAAGTGGAATGGGACCAATAAGGGGTTGCGGCTAAATAATTTGTTACAATTGCGGAGGGCCAGGGCATTATTTCCGCAATTCTACGAACCAGTTAGGATATCATGTTGGTACTATAATTAGTTTGATCATGAGGCATAATATTGCCCTTCGATGATAGGGAAGATGTGTGAAAATGGGGTACTTCAGCCCCCTCCAACCCAAAATTTACAAATGATGAGGTTTGAACCATGCAAATAAGACCCAAATGTAAACATGATGCTCAAGAGTGGTATGACCAAGGGGGATGATAAAGAGAAGCATCCAGATAAAAGTGCATGGGTTCACAAGGCTTCTACAAAGAAACCCAAATTTGACTTAGAACACGTGAAGGAGACATTCATGGCAGCTAAGAAGAGCTTCATGGAGGCCTCCACTTCAGGTAGTAAGGATCAACTAGAACCAGGGATGGACCCCTCAATGCTCACTACCTTTGTAGAGACATGAATGAAATTGTTGCACAATAGTAAGGCAGTCAAAGGGATACAGGAACTTATCACTAGGTGCACTGGGGAAGGAGAACTGTGTGTGGTCCAAAAACTTGGAAAGCATGCATTGCGCAGAGGAAGGGAGATGAGGTTGACTATGCAAATAGGGGAGTACAAAATGGATCAGGTAATCCTAGATCTAGGTTCGAATGAAAATGTACTACCAAAGAGAACATGGGAATGCATGGGTAGACTTGCATTACAATGTATCCCTATTCAGCTACGAATGGAAAACCAACAGAAGGTTTTTCCCATGGGAAGATTGCAAGGGGTGATAGTTGATATTGAAGGTGTGAGAACGTAGGTAGATTTTGAAGTGATAGAGATTTTCGATGACAGCAATCCCTATCCCATGCTACTAAGAATAGATCAGGCTACCATTATGAATAGAGTCATAAATATAAATAAGCGCAAAATGATCTTTGAGAAAAACTCACTACGCATAGTAGTACCGCAAGATCCAGCCGAAGGAGCGCAATACACTGAACTAGTGTTCGACGATGATAGTGATGATGATCTCAATTGTATCTAAATGATAACTGCATAAGAAGAGGATTGGGTGAATCTAACTACAGATGGAAGGATTTCGTGGGAGCATGAAAGATCCTACATTTCGAATTCACATGAAGAGATAAAGCGATGGAAAAATTATCTTCACAAAGTAACAACACTAAACTGCAACATGATGACCAGGCCATTGTGATGCATAACAATAGAGGCAAGGGAGCTGTTGACATATGATGGATTGTCAACGGTGGATGAATTTTTGAGCAAATTCGAAACTGTAGTACCAGAAAAATAGCGGTTTGGTGCACTGAAGTGGGCACTACGTGCAATGCCCACACAATGGTGGGGTACCCATGAAGGAAATTTTGAGGATTGGCGTAGATGCATAAGGATAATGTGCCTACATTTTCGAAAAACCCAGCTTCAAAAGCAAGTCAGTCAATAGGGGCGGAACAACTTGCGTGCCCACCTTTCTCGATGGGTACAAACATATGGTGTAAAACCCTCACAAGTGCACACCAGCCCCAGAATAACGAATCGGAACAAAGCATAGCAATAGGAAAGTTGATGTGTGCTACTAGTTCTCAACGATGAAGCCATCGATAGGGTGTGAAGAGTACTGAACAAGGTTCGCCAAGCGAGACGAAATGATTGGGACTTATGCATGCCAACGATTTGATGGGCCTACCAATCCATGTGTAAAACCCTAAACGTGGAGATGATTCCGAAGGAGCGAAACAGAATGGAGATATACTTACTAAAGAAAATACAAAAAGGAACCCACACATACTGGACCCTGTAGTAGTGATAGTGTGCGATGACTAGAAGGAAGAAATCACACATCTATGTGAGGTAGAACATAGAAGGATTCATGACGCCATCCAACGAGGGGACCTTAGACTTCGTGTACTAAAAAAGGATCGGGTACAATGGAGGAAGAAAATCATTTTGATGGACACTAAGATCAAGAGGCTCGAAAACGAGATCACGTAGGCATGTCTCGCTGATAAACCAAGGATGACAAGGCAAGATACAGGTGATCGTACCACTGCATTAGAAGAATGTTGCCACAAATTTATGACTTTGTTACCATGGCTACGAATGCACCTCACCAAAAACAGGAACCAAGGCCACGTGCTACATATTGTAGAACGCATAGTGTTAGCAATCATACAAACAATTGAGGTGTTTTCGCGGGCTATGCTAGAAGGCGAGTTGAAGTCTTGCACAAATGGTGCAACCACCTGAGTAGCTGTAAAGAGCCTAGTCTGAGTGCTCTAGATAGTTGAAAGAGAGCACGAAACTTGAAAAGAGTCTTTTTGGGAGCTACGCGATAAGGGAGATGCGTGCAGAACCAGTATGTCACAAGGATCGCAATTGTGCATAGGGTGTTGCACTGCCACGCAAGTAGGTTGGGTAGTGATCATTGGTGTCACTATTCATGACAAGATGTCCAATTTAAGGAAAAAAGGAGCAGGCAGTGGGCATTTAAGACACAAATTAAGCAGAATATTTGGGATGCTCTGTCGCCAAGAATGCATTAATGACTCAGAAATGGGGGGAACGGTTGAATTCAAATCCAAAAGGTGCTATAAAACTCCAAAGGCTAGCCACGAGACAACACTTGTTCATTTGAAATTTGAGCTTTCACAAAGAGCGCAGTGTTGAGCATCAAGCGATATTTGAGGTCCCAAATTTGTGAGCAACCACAAATAGTTCGAACAAGATGACAGCTACTAGGAGAGGTGTGGGTTTCACAGAGAGTATCACCGAGGAAGCTGTGTAGAACCCTACGGTACAATTTGGGGATGTGCTAAAAATTCTGAAATCACTTCAGACGCTGAGGCACAAGAAGGATAAAAAAGCAGCTAGACCAATCTGCATGTCCCCACAAAATCCATGATTTGGTAAACTTTCCATGGAAGAAAAGGGCAAGGCGGTCAACATTGAGATAGATGATGAGGAGGAGGACCTACAGTCTCTCATAGATGAGATAGAGGCAGATGAAGAAATGGAAGAAGACATCCAGCCAGTGCGCAGTACAGCAAAATTGCCCCAGTACTCCACGGAAAGGGAAAGTTAAGATACACAAAGATTTGGATGCCACTAAGAGCGCACTCCAAACCCTACTCCTTCCAGATGGAATTCTTTTTGAGGGATCGACCCTAGGTGACATGCCCACAATGAAATTTGAAGACTAGGACCTCACGGACAGTGAGAAGTTCCCACATGTAGAGACTAAGAACCTCATGAAATAGGACAAGGATGGGTCAGTTACAACACTAGAGCCACAAAAATGGCTTTGCGGTGTGGAGAATGCCAAAATACTCCACCTACTATGGATTTTGCACTTTCACCATGCATCTATCACAATCTTTGTCATCAAGAAACTACTCTGTCTCGTGCATGATGGGTGCTTGTGGCTAGAGGAGCCTATTCCCATCAAGCGAAGCTTATCCATAATATTTCCCGACTTCCCTGTAAGGGAAAGGACCCCACAAAGATAACCAGAAAAAGCGAATATTTGGCTCTCGCAGAGGCCATGAAGAAGAAGTGCAAATTGGAAAAGAAGAAGAAGAGCTACATAATTAGTAGCATTAAAGATAAAGGGGTACATTTTTCCACCCAACTCCTAGCTCAGAAGGTGATGAGAAAATGTCGTGGAGATGAGGTACTAGCGCTGGTAGTTGTGCTAGCAGAACAATGCATGAACGGGGTCAGTTCAACTAGGTCAAGTTTCTTTGCAAAGAATTCCTAATTAAATGCAAGGAAGGTCAAGAGCAGGGCAAGACCTTCCACTACATGTTGTTGCTCTTGTCTATTTTATTGGTGATAAGGAATCTGCCTAAGGATAGTCAGTTCCCTCACATTGAACAGGACTTGCCAGAGGCTACAAAATATGCGTTGCTCTGGGCTATGAAGGACACTACGTGAATCCATGAGACTAAGATCTTCTGGGAGCTCATGGAGGTGAGCATTTGGATGTGGATAAACAGGAGGCCGCGTCTATCCCCCACAGTGTACAACAGTTTGTGAAGCTTTGTAGACTTCAAGTTGGATATGCACAATGTGTATATCAAGGTATGTAATGATCCGGTGAAGTACTGGACCAAGTGTCCTTTCATCGCAATTGATGATGCCATCTTCTCCATGCTCGAATCATCACCTCCTGAGTGGCGTGCCCCGGATCTGGTGGAGTAGGATAGAATAGTGGCACAAATGAGAAGGATGCCACCAAGATGTGTATCAACCAGTTGGCCCAATAGAAGCGCAATGAACAGTTGGCCACAGAGTTAACGGTTGTCTGCGAGGTAGCAAAGGCAGCCACAGAGCAGGCAAAGGTCGCTAACAACTTAGTAGCAGTACAAACAATAGGGGCCACCATGACGCAGGAGGAAGGGGGCTCGAACTTGTCCATAGGACAAGGAGCGGACAACACAGTAGAAGGCATAGACCCAAGCAAAACATCTACACAGCTAAAACAACCGTGCATTAGAGAAGATTAGGCCCCTGAAAGAAGGCCAAGGCTTCAAAATTGGACATCGAACCAATTACATTGACAGAGGGTGACCTCTACTGTTAGAAAATTATATATTACGGAGAAATGGAACACATAAAATATAGCATAAATATAAATACAGAAAACACATAAAACCAGAGAGGCATAGATATACGTGGTTCACCCAGTTTGGGCTATGTCCACACTGAACAGCCAGTCCTTCCTTAATATTATCTAGCAAAATGAAGAGACACAACCTACAGCAAATCCACTGTAATATCCTCTATTTTCTCTCATAGTTTCACCTCTCTGTTTCTCACTCAGATAATACACATCTATTACACAGCCTCAATATAATGCCCTCATATAAAGAGAAAGGTTGCCTTCTGGGGAAAAAACCCTAAACTAAACATAAGTTCTACCGTAAGATCATCCTCCTAATGAACGGGCTAGATTGACTAGAAATTACTATACTTTTACAAGAAAATTTTACATCTATTTTTAGCTTCAGGGGCGGTGCCCCCGAAACCCCCACCCGGGGACGACTGGCCCCTAGAACCCCCAACCAAGGGGGTTGCCCCACCCGAACCCCCATGGGGGGGACAAGTCCCCCCGCACCCCCCGACATGGAGGGGTGTACAAACTTCTTGGGGTATACATCCGGCTGAAACAAAGACCTCTAAATAATCATGCTCCATGCCCAAAAATCTCCCACTTGGAGAATGATTGTAGCAACTCCACCGCTCCTTCATTTTCTAGACAATGACTCCTCTTTGGACCCAGCTATTTCTCATATTCATCATCATCCTTGAAGACCAATTGAAACTGAGCATATTCTTAGTTTCTCCCTGGTTACAACTTTTGTTAGCATATTTTTAGGATTCTGGCTAGTGTGTATATTTTCCAGTTTCAACTCTCCATATTCCAACACTGATCATATGAAATGGTAATTGAGCTGTATGTGTTAGTCCTAGAATGAAATGTTGAGTTCTTTGCAAGATGAATGGCACTTTGGCTATCACTTTATAACATGCCCATATCATGCTGCTAACCCAATTCACCCATAAACCTCTGTAACCAAATCATTTCTTTACTAGCCTATGTAGCAACAACATACTCTACTTCTGTTGTTGAAAGTGCAACAACACTTTGGATTTTTGAAACCCAACTGACAGTTGTTCCACGTACAGTAAATACATATCCTGTAATGCTCCTCCTGTTATCTCTATAACCTGCAATATCTGCATCAACATATCCCTGTAGAGAAATGTTTGAACCACTAAAGCATGATGCTTGATTTGTCGTACCTTTCAAATATCTGAGAATCCATTTCACTGCCACCCAATGTTCCTTTCCTCGATTTTTCATGTACCTGCTTACAACTCCCACTGCATGCGCAATATCAGGCCTTGTGCAGACCATTGTATACATTAAGCTTCCAACTATTGATGCATATGGAACTTTAGACATATAATCCATGTCTTCTTGGGTCTTTGGGCACATTTCCTTAATAAGTTTGAAATGTCTAGCAAAAGGTGTACTAATTGGTTTTGTATTATGCATATTAAATCTTTTCAACGCCTTTTGTATGTAATCATTCTGAGACAATGTTAATTTACGATTTTTCCTATCTCTAGTTATTCTCATACCAAAGATTTGTTTTGCAGCTCCCAAATCCTTCATGCAAATGAATTTTCCAACTTTCTTTTGAGCACATTTATTTCCTGCATGTTAGACCCTACAACAAGCATGTCGTCTACATATAATAACAATATCATATAGCTACCATCATTTTTCTTTTCCAAATAAACAAAATGATCAGAGTGACATCTAGTATAACCTTGTTCAGACATATACTTGTCAAATTTTAGATACCACTGCCTTGGAGCCTGCTTTAAGCCATACAAGCTCTTCTTCAACCTGCACCCTAGTTTCTCCTTCCTTTTCACCTCATATTCTAGTGGTTGTTGCATATATATCTCTTCCTCCAAATCCCCATGGAGAAGGGATGTCTTTACATATAACTACTCAAGATGCAAATCTTCAACTGCTGCTAGACTTAAAATAGTTCTGATTGAAGTCATTTTAACTATAGGAGAAAATATTTCATCAAAATAAAAACCTTTCTTTTGTGCAAACCCCTTCACCACAAGTCTAGTTTTGTACCTTTGTTTTCGTCCATCTTCTTCCTTCAACCTATAAACCCATTTATTCTTCAATGTAGTCTTTCTTGCAAGCAACTTGATTAAGTCCCAAGTCTAGTTATGCATTGAAGAGTCCATCTCTTCTTCCATGGATACCTCCCACTTATTCCTGTTTTCAACCTGCATTACTTCTTCATAACATTCAGGTTCACTAGAATCAGTCAACAATAAATAATATAATGAAGGAGAGTATCGTTCAGGGGGTATACATATCCTGGTAGATCTTTTAACACCACTTTCAGGTGTTTGGGGTGCGTTTGCTGTTGTGGTAGTTTCTGTTGTTGTGGCTGTTGATTATTATTATTTTTAGGCACCTTTACTTTTTCAGTGATCTCATCAAGAACTATGTATCGCTTGTTCACTTTTTCTTGTTTCCTTTCCTGCAACTGATTCTTATACAAGACCTTTTCATTGAATATTACATCTCTGCTCCTAATGATTTTGTAATTTTCATAATCATATAAGTGATAACCAAAACCATTAACACCATATCCAATAAAGGTACATTTCTTTGATTTTGCCTCAAGCTTTGTTCTATTTTCTTTATTAATATGGACAAAGGCCTCACCACCAAAAGGCTTTAAAAAAGAGTAGTTTACCTTTTTACCTGTCCATGCTTCCTTTGGAACACCACCATCCAAGGAACTTGAAGGCCCTCAGTTTATTAGATAAACAACAGTATCTACAGCATCTGCCCAAAATTGTAAAGGAAATCTTGCATGCAATCTCATGCACCTTGCACGCTCCATGATCGTTCTATTCATCCTTTCTGACACACCATTTTCTTCTGGTGTTCTTGGAACTGTCTTCTCCCCACGAATTCCATGCTCTAAATAGTACCTATCAAACTCTTTGCTACAATATTCACCTCCATTGTCTGATCTGAGACACTTAAATTTCTTTCCTGTCTCAATCTCAACCAAAGCTTTCCATTTCTTGAAGGTATCAAATACATCATATTTATTCTTAATACAATAAATACAAGTTTTTCTAGTTGCATCTTCAATAAAAGTAACATAATAATGAGAGCCACCTAGAGATGATACCTAAGTAGGTCCCCATACATATATATGCACAAGCTCTAATTTTTCACTCTTCTTTTCTTTCCCAACTCTGAGAAATTTGACTCTCTTTTGTTTTCCATAAATGAAATTCTCACAGAAGTCCAAATAAATATTCTTCAAACCTGGCAACGAATTCCTTGAGTGAAGAATCTTCATCCCCTTCTTCCTCATGTGTCCAAGCCTTGATGCCATAATGCTGCATCTGCTCCTTTGGAAGTTAAAGCATTAACAGAGCTAGAAATACCATTGCATAAATACAATGTACCAACCTTTTCACCTTTTGCTATTACCAGGGCTCCTTTGGT
>APFE031534629.1:162996-181751 GCA_000404065.3 Pinus taeda | reverse complement strand
CGTGTGGAGGGGTGTACAAAATTCCTAGGGTATACGTCCAACTAAAACAAATACCTCTAAATAATCATGCTCCACACCCAACATCTACGACATCAATGACACAGTTCACGAGGTCACCAAGGAAGCTTTCAAGGAAGCTATGACAGAGCAACAGAATGTGTTCGGGGCCCTAAGGGTGTAGCTGAAGGAACTTTAGGTGTGCCCCCCACAGCAAGGAATAGTAGCCGCCTACAGCACCACAGGTACATGAGCAGCAGAGAAACTGCTGCACTCAAAAATGGCCAACACCATAATGCTACTCAAAGGAATGCTAACAATGGAGAGAGAGGAGGGAAGAACTATGGTAGGCCATATCAAGTGACTTGGCCTAAATTTGGCTACCATTCCATGAGACACATTGTACAAGTTGCAGGACGGCATAACAACAGATCTATGCACCCGGGAAGGTCACATGATCCAGGTATTGAGTGAGCAGAAGATCAACATCGAACAACTCAGCCTACAACGTGACGAGCTACTGGCATAAAATCGGCATATCACACAAACAGTGGATGAAGCGTGTTGACACATTCCAAAATTATCCATCATCGCAGACCTACCAACTAAGATTTGGATCCACTGTCTGGCAAGTGGAGTCCGAAGCGCATGTGAGGAAACAAGATGAGTGCAGCTAGAGTTGAACATCCAAATTGCTAAGCTGCGGATGAAGGTGTAACCTTCCACTCCTCTGAAAGTTAAAGAACAATGCATTAGGAAGATTTAGACAGGATTGGAAGAAATTCGAAGGGCAGCGTAGGACTGCACCGATATGTTGGACCAAGCATTCGATGTCCTCACATCCTTGCAGGAGGACCCCAACATATAGTGATTGGAAATAGAGGCATGCGAACTATAGCAACAATATGACAATGTCAGGGAAACAATGTAGATAGTCGTCCTCACCCAATAGCTGGCTAAGATGCAGCAAACAAGGGCACTAAAGGAGTAGGTGGATATTACAAGATAGAAAGAGGCCCTTCTCAAAGCATGCATCCCGCCTTGGATTGATGAGGCCTTCAAAATTACAGCTGAGATTGAGGGCAAGCTCACAAAAATGTAGGGACTATATGCGTTAATATAGATAATGGAGCCTCACAAAGAAGAAACAGAAGAATGCATGCAACAGGTCCAGTAAATAGCAGAACAGTGTGGTGCGAACCTCCAAGCAGTATGGGAACAGCTGGAGGGGCTCCATGTGAAGATCACCGCACCAGTAGAGACACTCGAGACAAGTCACAATGACTATTTGGGGGCTTGTTGGGCATGGAATCCCCCCACAGCATGTTTTGGGGCTTAAAGCCCAAGTTTTGGTTAAAGGTTTTGTAAGACTCTGCAAATTGCGGACGCGGAGCACGAAGTAGGGGTTAAGTCATAAGGTTGTCTGCCCTAAAGTAATGTAATGCAAAGTCATGTTGGCCTACCCATGGTCCATGGACCATGGGATTGTATAAATAGAGTGAGGCTCTAAGTTGAAAAGATAGGAGATGATAAAGGGAGTAGCAAAGGAATGGTTCAAGCTTAGAGTAGGATTCTAAGTGTATTGGGTCATAATAGTATGAATAGGCTCTACGACTAAGTGTGCAAAGGCTTAGTAGAGTCTGCAACTCAGTGCGCGGTTCCCTGCAGCTGAGTGTGCAAGATGGTGTCAACTCTGTAATCGGGATTGAAGATTAATAAAGAGAATTTGATTCTTATTTCTGTGTATTTGTTGTGCATTATCTTGTTTATGTTTATATTGGTTTATGTATCGCGCGCACTGATATGATTGCTAAATATGTTGTAATAACCATAAATATTACACACAAAATAAGTAATCAGTTAATTAGCAAGAAACTTGGGTATTATACAGGTTGCACCCTGAGTAATGATGTGCGGAAACAACAGCATAGGTTGCAAAGGACTAGCAAGTGCGTGTAGCGACGAGTTGAACCGAGAACCTCCAGAAGCCCATCAAACATCCCCAAGATGTAGAAACCTGGTTCTAACACCCTCCCATACTACTTCGAGTCAGACCTCAGTCCGCACACTGTGGATTGTTGTCGAAGGTGCCAATAGTACCAATATTTGCTTGGCTAAATCACCTCTGAACCTAGGTGAGGCCCATACAAGCCAACACAAAGACCCAATCCCTAGAAAAAGTCCTTCTCCCACTACCAAGTCATCCCTTTCCTTAAGTCCTTCTTGAATTTGCACCAAACTGCTACACACTATAACTTAAACCTACCATGTACAACACTGCCACTCAACCTACAACTTTGGCCTTGCATCTATTAAAGAAACCCTAATACAACCTCCTTCTGGGACCTTCCAAGAGAAAGACAAATATTATAAGGTCATCATGTTCTAGATAGAGTTTCCTTCCTTCCAGATACAAGTTTTTGCACTTCGTCCTATTGCAACATGGACTCGAAACTTCAAGCTCTTCTTGAAACCCAAAAACCCTATAATTTCACACCTGTGAGGGAGATAGAGCCTAAAAGCCAAGAAATTTCATCTTTCTTCCTTCTTCACCATATATCTCCCTCTTGTAGCTACCCATCTATATATTGAAATTTTTCTTATAGATCGAACTTGTGAGTGAGTGTGTCTCTAAATGAAGTCGAACTTTTTTTTATATAGTCTTCTCAAGGGGTAAAATTCTCTTCTTTAGGTCGACTTGAGGTTCCTATGGCTGACTCATAGTCTTGGAGATTCCAGGACTTCGTAGACTCAAAAATAATTCTTTTTACAATTATAAATTTCCTAAAAGGGTCTTATAAACATGATCTTGACTCCTTTGACTCATGACAATAAATCCTAAGTCCTAGAAAACCCTAGATGCATGAATAACATGCTTTTACCTAAAATACCATCAATAATGAACATGAAAGCCATTCTTTAAAAATAATATTTTTTATTTTATTTTTCTTCTTTGTTACATAGGATACATATTTAAATGAGTGCAACAATAATGAAGACTGAAACTAGTTACATTTCCAAACATAAAGAATTGTTGACAGTCATTGAAAAGTTGCAACAGGATCCAAGTGCATCTAATACTTTTATCTAGAAAAACAATTCATTATGGTACAAATATTTCTTATATCTGTGTAATAACTTTCATCTCAAACAAAAGGTTATTTTGGAGTTTCACACCTTTCCTATAGGAGGGCACTTAGGATTTTTAAAACTTACCACAAGGTCAAGAAGGAATTTTTCTAGGACGGCCTTAAATCGGATATTCAAAAGTTTGTGGTTGAATGTTTGGTTTTCCAACAAAATAATGTTGAGGCAATTAAGACCTAACGTATTTTATAGCCATTATCCATTTCAAGGCAGCATTGCGACGAGGTATCTATGGATTTTATCACAGGTCTACAAAAGTTTGAAGGAAACAACATCATTATGGTAGTAGTTGCTAGACTTAGCATGTATGCAAACTTTTGTGCATTATCTCGCCCTTTCAAAGCTAGTATAGTCGATATTGAATTTTTTGAAACAATTCAAAAACTAAATGGAAAACCAAGTATTATTGTAAGTGACAGAGATCCTATTTTCACAGAAAATTTTTGGATAAAATTATTTTCTTGTCTTGGTTCTCAATTAGCTAATAGCTCATCTTATCATCCTAAATTTGATGGGAAAAATAAGATTTTGAACAAATGTTTGGAAGCACACTACAAGGAAAGCCTTCTAGTGGAGATTATAATAGAGGTTTTTAGTGTTATAAAATTGGAAAAAATTGTCAAAAAAAATTCCCTAAAACATCCATTTACGATAGCGAATGTTTTAGTCGATATTTTAATGGAACTTCATCACAACTGAAAATATTTGGGCGGTCGGAGTGTTATAGACATATTTGGGCACTGCAACCCCAATATTATATTTCCATAAACCAAGGGCTTCTAAGTCCCTAAAAGTGTTGTTTCATACACTAAAGGAACAAGGTCAGTTGATTACATCATCTCCTATAAGTTCTCCATGAAAAACTACTCAGAACTAGTCAAAACTGGACCATCTCACTTGCTCCATGGTCAAAGTGCAATGCATCCCACCTAATGCACATGGGGGGTGCAATGCATACTAAAAAGCCCTTCTATGGGGTGCGATGGGCGAGAGCAGATAAATGGCAGAGACAGCTTGCAAGGTGGATGATCATGGAATCTTCCAGAAACTTCTCTTGTGACACTTGCCTCTCTGAATTCGCCCAGGGATGAGTAAGAGATCATGAAATCTCCAAGTGGAATTGAGAACTATTAGAGAAATGAAACTAATAAAAAATCCAGAAGCTGACTCACCTACCTGCAAACATCTATATATGGATCCCTCATCATAGAGATCCGGAGGTCAGAATTTTGCATCTTGTAAGGAAGTGTTGTTGGTTTCTTTATGGAACATCATAGTGTTGGGTGATCTAGCTTTTCATGAGGTGAAGAAAGGATTTCATGCTAGGAGGATGGCACTGGGTTAGATCAAAGGGTTGTAATCCTCTCTTCTACTACTTCTATCAATAAAACTATTTTAGCTTTCCTCCATATTCTTCTGCGTCTTTGAATCTTGAATTGATATGCATTTGTATGGTCAATATATATCTAATACTATATTGTTTATGATTATAGATCTCTAAGCTTTGATGGTATTATGCTGTTTTGACTCTACAAGTGTTCTTTGAAGTAGGACGAACAAGGAAGGAGTGACAAAGATCTGTCAAAGGGGAGAGGAAACAAGCAAGGAGCAAAGCAGAAGACTAAGGTTGGTACTCTCTGTTTCTCTCTCATCTATTTCTCATAAAGGAAAATGCAAGTAACTTTAGTTTGTTTGTTTCTGAGATATCTACCCATCTTAGTGGGACTAGCAGCTCTCAATGGACACTAGTTTTCCCAATAACAAAATGGTGACCATACTAGGGAGCGAATAGCTTGTTTGCTTGTCTCTAGTTTGTTTTCTTTATAAACTACAGATAGAGCCTAAAGTTATGCTAGCTAGCCTTCAAATTGTTTTTTCTATACAACTACAAAGTAGATAAACACTACTTCAGTCAATCTCTAGGTTAGTTTATGAATTAAACATCTGACTTGTAAACATCCTAAGTACCCTGGTGGTGGCTCAAGTAACTTCATTAGATCATCCCCTATGTTTTGTATTTACTGACTATCATTAGCTCAGCCTAAATCCATGAACTAAGCTGCAAACTGTGACCAAAAACCAAGCCCAGTCTTGTCCCTGGACCATTGCACTGTCTCCTTTTGACAATCTGGATGCATCGCACCTCCCATGTGTTGTAGGTGATATGCATCCCTATTTCCCTGTGTTACAGGTGCGATGATCAGATAAGATTGTTTCTGCCTCCAGATTTTTATTTTTCTTCATTCTCTTCAACTTTATTTAGGAGTTTTGTTGTTTGTGATTAGTATACCACTGTTGAGACTCCGTTCATTTGCATTATTCAGCCTCCATTGTACAAAGAATTGTGAATGTTTTTATGTATTTTTCGCCATTTACAGTTCTCCTTTATAAACAATAGCTTAATCAAACTGTCGTATTTTGATTTGAAAGTGTCGCAAGTGTCGTTTTCAATCAAAGAAAAGAATCCTCCTCTTTTTTATAGTTGATTACACTGTTACTCTTGTATTTGATTTGAATTACTAGTATTTCAAGTGTCGAAAGCAATTTTCAATTCAAAATCGCAAAGTGTTGTCCTTGTCTTCCTTTTGTCTTTTGAAAAGAAAATTGTTAGTACTGTCGCTTTGAAAGAAAAGAGAGTTCCAATTTGTACTTAGCATTCTTTTTATCATTCACACATTAAGAAAGTGGAAAACAAATACATGCATGTGCATTTGCATTTAGACTACTTGTGGAGATTTATTTAGGACAATGCATCTTAGTGTGTGCTCTCTACTCTTTGTTGAAAGAATTTTGCTTCTCTTTCCTTAGTAGCTAGGATTTTCATTACAAAAAGAGAAATAAATGATTGTTTATCATCTTAGATTGCATATTTAGGAGTTGTATATCTACATCACACGGTGAACCTTAAAGGCAAACTTCTTAAGAAAGATTAACTGTAAAATAAATTTCAATGAACATAAAAATTCTTTGGAACCTAACGCACAACATTTAGATGTCTAGGCTAGAGACGTATTCTGGCATTGTAAAGACTAGTAACTATAACTTTCATCGTAGGTTGGGTGATTCATCCTCTTTGAGACGACAAGTTCCAGTACAAACTTTTTCTCCCACGTACCGTTGAGTATATATTGGGAGACCACAATAGGCTATATCCTTTATCCTAAGGAAGCCGTGTCTACTGCCCTATCTATCGCAATGCAATGAACACAGCATTCGGGAAGATTTACTTTCATACCATAAAAAGTATTTTACAGTTTTGTGATTGGTTTGGTAATCCCTCTGTCTAGATTTCTAGAGTAGTCACTTTCATTCCTTTTCAGACTCCTTAAAAGAAAAGGTCCATTTGAGCACTTGTCACTTCAAGCTCATTAAAAATCGAAGGCAACTAGAATCATCTTTAGCTTTTTCTCGACTCTTTAAAATTGAAAAAGAAGGTTGTGTCAAAGTTTCATAAAATTTATTTTAATCAGAATAACATCACTATTCCCTCATTGATCTTAGGTTGAGAAAATCGAGTCCACCAACCAAGGATTTCCCCTTGGGGGAAATCCTAGTCCTTTCTCCTATTGGGGAGATGTTGGTGCACCTCATATGGTAACATTATCCCTTCCAAGACTAAAAATTGGCCTGCCAGTATGGCTCTTCTCGACCTTTGTCATTCAAAGCACCATGATTCTTGAGCAGTCAAATCAGCAACCGGATGATACTGGAGTTACCCCCGAACCTTCTACTTCATTTGTTTCTCCCTCTCCTTCTTCCTTTTTGCTTGGTGAATCTAGTAAAGCTAAAAACCAAGTAACTGAGAAGAAGAAGAGAGGGAAGGAGAAGAAGAAGAAGAAGCCAAAAGGGGGCAACCAAGTATCGTCTAGCGAAAATCCACACACTGCATCATCCACACCTAAATCTCCATGTGTCATTTTCAAAGGGGACCACTATCATCGAGATTTTCCTTGCATCCCACAGATCTTAAGGGACTAATCTCCCCGCTTGCACAATCTGGTGTCCTCAACCGCTAACGATCATGTTGAAAGTACACCATCAACTAGTGAAAACAAAGTCACTCGACAAAAAGGAAGATCTAAAATTCCTTGTAGACTAGGTGAAGCTGATCATTCCATCCACCGTTGTCCCTTCCTATATGAGGCTAAAGAGTCTTGGATAACCATCCTGCTTCATCGCTACGACTTCCTCCTGGATACAAGAAACTCTTACCGAGTCCATCACTAATTGAAAATTCGATTGAAACACCTTTGTGGTCGGTTGAAGCATCTATTAGTGAAGATAAAACCTTTGAGTCCACACCAAACCAAAGTCAACAGGTCGAGACGGCAGTCGACCCTGTCTCGTCTTCAGAAGGTCTACCTTTAGATGATACAGTCACCAAAGTGAATGAGAACGACACCATTCAAATTATTTTCATAAACACAGACTCTGATGAACATGGGGGAAATCTACCCATTCCTTTACCACAGGAAGGAAGTTCATCAGAGATGTATCCGGCCATTTTTTCAGTCCCACCTCCAAGCAACCTAGTAGTTTCCTTCGACTGGAATCTACTAGGCAAACCCTGTCTACAGTCTAATGTACCATTTCGAATCATACTACAAGCTTACAAAATGGTCATGGTTAGTACACTCATAGGTGAAGGGGCTTCTTTGAGTATTCTTTCCTCAACTGCTTAGAAAGCACTTGGTTCACCATCACCTAACCCTGAGATGCGAAATCTTACAGGCTTCAACAAAGGAACCATTCAACTGTTAGGGATCCTTCCAAATTTGCCTATAAATTTGAGAAGGAAAACCATTTATCTGAACGTGATGGTTGTCAAAGGGCCATTAGATTACAATTTACTCCTTGGGCATGACTACATTTATAGCGTGGGAGCTATTGTTTCCTTGCTCTTTTGAGTGATGTGTTTTCCGCATGAAGGCGGAGTGGTCCAGCTCATAGACCATCTTTCATTCCCTAGTTCACGCATATCTAATAGTCAAGTGCCATCCCTAACTAGTATTTTTGTGCAAGGAATGTCTCATCAATCTCCAGTCAATCCACTTGATGAACGCGAGTGATTCGGTGAATGTGATTGAAACCTAAGGGGCATGCACCCTGTTCTACTTTGGTAGGAAAACTTTAGGTATAGGGTAGGTTTCCACGGATCATATATGACTAGTCTGACACACCCGTATTTTTAGGAAAATGGGATTAGACTGGAATAAGATTTCCCCATCAAAAGTTATGTCTATTCCTGACAAAGCCGAGTAAGTGTTTTGTCTGAAAATGAATGGTAAACTAGAAGCTCTACTTCACTATACTTGGGGGCATGCAAACCATTTTGCATGCAAGTGAAAAGTGATCATTTATTTTCTTAGTTTGTAGGCTCTTAACCCTTTAGACTCGTAGGATTGGTCATTCCTAGCTTGCATAATGAAAGGCATCGAAGCAGAGTTGCGAATGGGGCAAGCTCCCTAAAAAATGAACCTACTGATGAGACATCCTTATTATACGACTGGCACGAGCAATTTTACGCAAAGTTCAAGCTCGTTAAATAATAAACCTAGCAATGAGCATATGTTCCACCAGATTTTAAGCTCATTAAAAAATGAACCCACCTCTGGTAAATAACCATTACGATCACATAATTATCAGCTTTTAAGCCTTGGTCGTGTTCTTACCATCACCTCCACTCTTTTTAGCCGATCATATGCCTCCATTTTATTGTTTAGCCCTTTTGAGGAACAATTGCGATGAGTGATTCTATTAGCCATATTCTTTACACTGTCGTGATTGAAAAGTTCCAAACCTTACCTGGAACCAGCTGCTATCCAAAATCATCACTCGTTCCTCAAAAAAATGAGTCTTCTTTAAGCTCTTTTCATATGATTCATAAAATATGAAAAGATTGCTAAGAAATTGGCCTCTTCGGCTCATTAAAGTGATTGGAAGTGCCATCCCTCCTCTATATTTTAATCTTTTTGGACCTGAGGGATCATTGCACAAAAATATCGAGCGCTTGTCTTCTTTGGCTCGTTAAAACTATCGAAAATTCATACCTTTCATATGATTTTATACTTTTTCAGACTTAAGGGATTATATTACGAAAACAGATTACTAGAGTTTCCTTTCCGACTCTTTTTAGACTCTCTAAAATTGAAAAGGATGGAGTTTTCTTTGTCATTAAACTCGTTAAAACAATAGTGACAAACTTGTCCATGAAGACAAGAACGAGTTTCACTGTCGCTAGGCTCATTAAAACATAGCAACTGGTTTGCCTGAAGGGAAAATTATAGAACAAGCATATGTTATCCTCCTCAAGCTTGACAAAAATAAAGAGGTACTGCTCAGAAATGACTAGGGAAAAATTGTGAAGAAAACTTGAAGAAACTTTATTGGTAGCAGGTCACTCTTGAACATGACACTTTAACTCCATCACCATGATTGAGTCAGGTTGGGTTATTCCGTTCACTGGTCATATCACCATTGGTCCACAATAACCATTCGTTTTTGGGGTTAATGCTACCAATCCATTTCAGTGTCAATGATATGCTCAAGAGCAGTCGCTCAGAGAATTCACCAACCCAACTTGTGTCTCATCCACTGCAATACCTTCACCCTTCATTCTTTCATGATCGCCACCCTGAACCTTGTATCATCAGATCATTTTCACCTCCACAAAATCATTTGCTTCGTTTCGTGTCGTAGATGTGGGATTCATTAAGGTCCTCCTACGATGGGTCGCTTCTTGTCAATGTCAGCTCATTATCCAAGAAGTTGACTTAGGAACAACCCTTTCAGTACTATGAAGCTTGCATGACTCAATGGCAAGTTTCTCACTTCCAGCGACAAGTTTACATCAATGGCATTCCACCGAATGGTTTTTCATGGTGTTCGACGTCAAGTCCCATTTTCACACCACGTGAATTGTACTGTAGTATCTTGAGGGTCATTATCATTATCAGTGATTCCTCTCATGCCTGTTAACAACTTACATCATTGGCAGGTAATCAAGCGATGTCTTTCCATGTTTGACTTCAGAACATCTTTTCACATGGATCAACTTATACTTCGGGTGAAAATTGAATGAGTTTGAAGACCCCAGATCTAGTTTCATCCATCCAAGCTGTGATATATTCAGGAGAATAAAGACATCAAATGTACATCATAGCTACAAAGATAATCATCCAAGATAAAGGATGATGGCTCTACTAGAATCATCAGTCTGCCACACAGACAGTTGTCTGTCTTATGTACATGAAAATGAATTTATAAAGCTAAGCACGGGAATGCCCGCCTCAGCTAGATCATGAAAATATTATGAAGATGTATTGTATCTTATTATAGGTCACCTTCCAATTGGAAAATCCTCGGATCCTCATGATAAAGCATTTCACCCGACATCAAAAGATTTACGACCTCATGATTTAGGGGGCAACTGTTATAGACATGTTTGGGTACTACAACCCCAATATTATATGTCCATAAACCAAGGGCTTCTAAGTCCCTAAAAGTATTGTTTCATACCTTAAAGGAACAAGGTCAACTGATTACATCAACCCCCAGAAGTTCTTCATGAAAAACTGCTCAGAACTGGTCAAAACTAGACCATCTCACTTGATCCAAGGTGAAAGTGTGATGCATCCCACCTAATGCACACAGGCGGTGGGATGCATACTGAAACTCCCTTCTATGGGGTGCAATGGGAGAGAGTAGACAAATGGCAGAGACAGTTTGCAAGGTGGATGATCATGGAATCTTCCAGAAACTTCTCCTGTGACACTTGCCTCTCTAAATTCGCCTAGGGATGACTGAGAGATCATGAAATATCCAAGTGGAATTGAGAACTATAAGAGAAATGAAACTAATCAAAAACCCAGAAGCTGACTCACCCACCTGCAAACATCTATATATGGATCCCTCATCCTAGAGATCCAAAGGCTGGAATTTTGCATCCTGTAAGGAAGTACTATTGGTTTCTTTGTGGAACATCATAGTGTTGGGTGATCTAGCTTTTTATGAGGTGAAGAAGGTCTTTCATGTTGGGAGGATGGCGCTGGGTCAGATCAATGGGTTGTAATCCTCTCTTCTACTACTTCTATCAATAAAGCTATTTGAGTTTTCCTCCATATTCTTGTGTGTCTTTGAATCTTGAATTGATATATGCATTTCTATGGTCAATATATATCTGATCCTATATTGTTTATTATTATAGATCTCTATGCTTTGATGGTATTATGCTGCTTTGACTCTACAGGTGTTCTTTGAATTGGGACAAGCAAGGAAGGAGCGGCAAAGATCTGTCAAAGGGGAGAGGAAACAAGCAAGGAGCCAAGTGGAAGACTGAGGTTGGTACTCTCTGCTTCTCTCTCATCTATTTCTCATAAAGGAAAATGCAAGTTACTTTTGTTTGTTTGTTTCTAAGATAGCTACCCATCTTAGTGGGACTAGTAGCTCTGAATGGACACTAGTTTTCCGGATAACACGGAGGTTTTAGTGGATACCTTCTTTTTTGCGCTTCATGGAACAAATAACACTGGTGTGCTACATATATAAACACACCAGGTTGCATACAAAACTAAAATCACTCAGGTGTTGAATCCAAAGTACAATGGTACATAATATATACCGCACCAGTGCTTATAGATAAAAAAAATATCTAGGGCTTTCATTTAAGGAATGACGTCGGGGAATGCAAAAAGAAAAATTGTTGTGTCGGTGTTTTCATTGAAACTTGCAATGTTGATGTGTATAGTTTGTATAAATTCCCTAGTGTGTTTGTGATATAAAAGGGTCAGTGATATTACATTTCATAATGCATTGGTTGTAATAGATAAAAGAAGCCCTAGGGAGTTCGTGTATGGAATGACATCGAGGCACACAAAAAAATAATTACAGTCCCAATACTATTGTTTAAACTCACAATGTCAATGCGTATCGTTTGTATAAATGAACTGGTGCATTTGTTAGATAACATGACCGGTGTTGTTAATTTTAATAATGCAATGGGGCTGGAAACAATATTTGGTAGAATCAAGGTCTTAGTTCTATGAAAACATAGGTGTGTTAAGAATTACAATGCACCAGGGTGTTAATTACAAATAGTATTGGTGCTTGAACAGATAAATGCCCCGGTCATGTAGTTTTCTCAAAAGGCACTAGTCATGAAAAGTCAGGTCATCACTATGTTTTTATGCTATGAATGCACTAGTTTTTTGTATGATATTTTCTCATTTTTAGAAACATCGACCTGTGAGATTTCAATTATTGTAATTTTTTAAACCTGTCATTCATTGAAAAATCGAGATATATCTTATAACAGTGTTCATATAAATTAAAATTTGATTAGTGCATTTGTATATGATGTTTGAATTATTTTTTTATATTATCATATTTCACATCTCTTCATTATAATATTTAAGCATCCATATATTTAATTAGTGGTGTAACATTTCATAGTGACATTGGATAACGTAGTAGAATAAATTAAATTGTATTTTATTATATCAATAAAAATCTTTCTGTCATAAAAAATGGGATTGTTATTGGTAACCCCTTGTATTTCAATTGCAACACTATGTCCATTACATTAAACAAAATGTATAATTTTCACAGACAATTATTTCAAGAAAAACAACATGTTGCATCGATATTCAAATAGATCATCATTCTTCGTTGGAATTGCTGTCAATCCTTGAGCTACTTCCATAACTTGGGTTATTTGGACAATTTTTTTTCATCTTCCTGATCTTGTTTCAACTGCAAACATAAAAATCAATTGTAATAAGTGTATCTACATTAGTGAGAATAATAAAAATTGAAATAAATAATATACATCAATGTAAATCAAATATAAATGTACCATAGCAAGAAGTGAATCATAAACTATGCACATGGTTTCAAAACCAAGTGTCATGCCTTGTTGCAACAATTCTTCTAATGGCGTAGTTCCATACTTTGTTTCCTGCATGTTTTAAACTCCATTATAAATCATAGATTTAATACCATGGATTTTTTTGTTCTATTAATTATATACTCAGAGAAGTAAAACAACATAGATACTTACAAATTCCACAAATAATGTTTGATATGCTAACATATACTCATAACCCTTATTTAACCCAATGTCAGTTAATTCTTTTGATGGATCTTGTTTGTATGTTATAAACTATTTGAAGACTTTCATGGATCATTATTTTAAAACAATTTAAAATATATAAAATTGAAACCTTGAGTTGTTATAAGGAAATATTAACAATTACTCAAAAACTTTAAAATTAACCCTTTTCTTCCTTGTCATACTGTTTTATGTGTTGAATGAGTTCCATTTTGTTTTATTTTCTACAAGAAAATACTTGAAAATTAATATTTAATGCTAAATTATTTTTTTATATATACAAAACATGTTTTCATTGAGGTGGCTCCTCTTGTGATGCAATTATGTCAATTTCTTTGACCATCTCCTTGTACACTTTTTTGGACATTCCCAGTGGCCTGTTTTACATATCATCTGATTGATCATTTAAGATTTTCATAATATTCCTAAAGAAAGTAATAAACCATTTTTATATTGATATATGATAAAAAAATATAACAAAATCAATATTAAATGAATGGTTTGTAATAATATATACATATAATTCTAGAAATATTACTAGGAATATTACTTTTTTCTATTACAAGTTTAACATGTTTCATTGACCATTGCTCTAGAAATGCCTCCTATAATTTAGATATAATTTGGTTCTTAGAATCGTTTGATTTATTTTTGTATCATAAGTGAAAAGTATGTCTATACATTCATTCCACTAGATTCCCCCATAGTTTTGTAAAAAAAAAAAATTCCCTTTTCATTAACCTCTAACACCACTCCAAATGAGCTAATGACTTGTTCATCGTCATGTACATGTTATATAATTTTTCTTTTCTTAGAATGAAATTTATATGTTCTTTCATTCTTGCTCCTTATAGAACATTAAACATATGTGAATTAATAAATTATTTTAAACATGTTATCTAATAATCTTAAGTATATTATTAATGAAAATTCAAAAAAAAAAAAACTCACATTGAATAGTATTTTTTCATTGACCTCATCCATCCTTCTGCAATTTTTCTATCAGGCTTTTACACTCATTTACACTTATACTAAAATATACTATTATCAACCCTATTCATTTTTTGGTCTTGTATCACACACACCAACCAATATATATTAGTTAAACTTACATATAGTTCAAACATACTAAGTTTGTAAAGAATTTACAAATAACTTTCCTTATTAGCTTTTTTATGTGATATCATTGTGGCGATCAATATTTTTATTACTTGTCGACTTTCAAAACATTTTTTATCAATATACAACCTATATCATTCAATACATAAGCCATTAAATATATTTTACAAATAGATCAAATAATTTTCAGCCAAAAAGAGCTCTGGTAACCAGTCCATTTATCTGAATAAACACACTAGCGCATTTATCTGAATAAACACACTAGCGCATTTATCCCATTAAATGCACTAGGAATTTAATTGTTCAACACCATCATGAAAAATTAATCTTTTAAAATAAGTTTAAATTATTGTGATGTGATTTGTAAGGCTAAACACACTGCAATGATTTAACATTTTTATTTGGAAGAAGTGTGTCGGTGCATTTTATTATACTGGGAGTAACGATGACTAAACAAGATAGGATTGATAGTGTTATAATATACCGGTGTGTTTTATTACACAGGATGCACCTATGCATTATATTGCATAGGGGATCACCGTGAAACATATAGTTGATTTTAAAAAAATGAAGAGGTCGACAAGGCCTGGATCTAATTTAATAATTAATTCCCTACTTTACATGTCAAATTCCCTATATATAGTAAGCACACAAACCCATTAAATAAAAAATTCCTAAAATGAAAATCCATAATTGTGAAGTGGTAGAGGAAGTTAAACCCTAAGGTGAAATTTTGCAAGAAAAAGCAAAGGCTTAAGGCAAATATTGAATTTTTTTTATTTTTTTCTGAATTTTAATTAAATTTGAATAGGAACAGAGATCATAAAAAATTTTACTACTAAAATTTATATTAAATTTTTTATTATACGGGGTGAATAAATCAAACAAAAATTGTAAAAGAAAATTAACAATAAAATTTAAAATTTATGTTATCTAGGGTTTTGAGTGAATCACCATACCCTTCAAATTCTGATATTTCTCTGGTTCCAAAATATTTTGCTACTCCACAGTGCTTCCAGAATGTCTCTCTTGCAAATGATCTCTCTTTTAATAAAACCTTCACAAAAATTCTAAAATAAATTATAGTAAAATAATAAAATTTAAATTTACTATGCAGGATTTTGAGTCAATCACCATACCTTTCAGCTTCTAATCTTCTAAATAGTTCTACTACTCCAAAGTCTTTTTTTGTTGCACGAAATTCCTGTTATGTTTGTCTGACAAATCACTCCCTTGAAATTTTGGGTAAAATAATGAAACAGCGAATAACTTTTTACTATTTAAATGACTTTATGAATTTAGATTTCAAAAATCAATTATCACTCGTTTTTTAATTTTTAAAAATGAAAAAAACTCTTTTTTTTTTCAATTTATCCACACATAAGTGCATTCAATAGTCAGGTGCATTTATATGTTTATAGGAAATAATCACTAACATTGTGGGGGTGGCAAAGGTTTTCGATGCACCGACATGACACAATTTTTCTTTTTTCAATCCTGAAACAGTGCAATTAATTTTTGATGCAACGTTGTGGTTTATATTTAAAAGTATCGTGATCTAATTATTATAAGAGCTCTGGATTGGTTGAATTTGTTTTTATTTTCTAAAATCCATAAATAGGTGTGTAGCAGTGTTATGTTTTTTAAACACATCAGTGCATTTTTGTACAAGAGCACCAATATGATAGCATATTTTTTCCGAATGCCAAAAATTGGTGTGAGTATTATTTGAACACCCTAATGTTGGTATTTTTTAAATGAATCATTGTAATTTGTTCTATAAGCACACTAATAGGGTTTAAAAGCTATGTATTATAGTAGTTCATAGTACACATTATAAGAGTACCGAGTTGGTTGAATTCATTTTTATTTTTTTAAATATGTGAATAGGGGAAATGACTGTTGTTTCTTTTGAAATGCATCGGTGTGTTTTTGTACAAGAGCATCAATATCATAAAATATTTTTTTTCATAATGTTAGAAATCGATGCAAATATTATTTAAACACCCCAGTGCTAGTATTATTTAAACACACCGATGCACTTTGTTCTTGTAAGCGCACCGGTCTACTTTAAAAACTATCTGAAATTTTATTCACATAAATTGGCATATTAATCTCAAATTATCCTTTAGAATGCATCCACATGAATTACCATAGTTCATAGTATACATTTTTCACTTAAATTCACCTTATTCTTGAAAAGTGGTTTGAAAAATATAATAAAAATTAGACTTTGGTTATATGGCTCTCAAGATTAATTTTAGATATGCACACAAAATTTTATTTTTGGTTTTTCTCAAATATAGTGACAGAATATCAATAATATCAAATGGTCAATTCTTAAAATTCCAAATCATTTCATATTGTTGACTAAATTCCTTCATGGATTTCTCATTTCCATCATAGTAAGTTCATATTTTATTTATATTTCGATTACCTATTGAATTTTTTTTTAATTCATGTCAATTTGAATAAAAATGCATCCAAATTTTTAGGATCCTGATTCATAATTGAATTTGGATACAGAAAATATTCCTCCATTTCAAAAATGTCGAAATCTCTTATGAGGAGAAGCATATCACAGCCAATTGGTAGATGAAAATGCACAACCTCTTCACCTTGCCAATTGGAACACAGTATCTTCCAACCACAATCTTGGATCAAAGATGGTAATATTTTTTTGGTATAACATAATTTCAACAAACGAATTGCATTGACATACTTACTAATATCATTGATATTGTATTAATGGCATTCAATGTTGTTTGAAATTAGGATTCTAGTGATGATGACTGACCCACCTACCATCTTTTGGTGCACCCCACTATAATGTCAACTCAAGAGAAGGCCGCATTAAGTGCAAGAATCAAAGAAGAAGCATACAAAGAATGGTTGAGTCAACCACCTATTCAATTCCCACTATGTCCAAAGTCACCAATTAGGAATGACTACAGCGATAGTAGTTCTTCGTCACAAGTAGGAAATGGAGGTCATCAAATAGAGGTTAGTATGGATGACTACTTATGAGATACAACTACATTCAGGAAATTTGGTTAGATTCATTCCATAACAATGAGCTAGAGGATTATGCTCATATCACTGATAGCTTATTCGGAAGCCTAGAATATGATTCCACTGCCCCTCTCTTTGGACCTGGCGGTAAATCAAAGTCTACTCAGTTAGGGACGATGATGTTTCTTTATAATGTGAAAGAAAAGTTTGGCATGTTGAATGCATGTTTATCTGCAATACTAAGGTAATTGACCTGCATGATCGATCAATTTCCTTATATTTTCTCATGAAATCAAAATTAATAATGGTTGATTTTATGAATGTTAAATATTGATATTGTACAATTATATTCCCCACCAACTACATTATATTCAAAGATAAGGTTCTTCTAAGTGGTAATGTCTTATCAAGTAGCTACGAAGAAGTAAAGCATTTGTTGAAAATTGTAGGAGTTGAGTGCATATCATATCATGCATGTCTGAATGATTGTATTCTATATAGAGTATAATATGCAGACAAATAGATATGTTTGAAATGTGGGAATGAAAGGCACGATAATAATAATAAAAAATGGGTAAATCACACAATCCTCCTCATAAGATATTGAGTAACATGCCTATAATCCCAAGGATTCAAAGACTCTTTTGTTGAAAAGAATTATCTATGTTATAGGGATGGCATGCCTCACACAAAAGTGAGTAAGGAGTTATGTGAATCCCAACAAATTCAATAGCCATGAATCATATAAGGATACATGGCCTGAAAAATTCAAGGATGAAGTACGAAGTCTACAACTCAGCATAACCATGGATGGTGTCAACCCATATTCCTTCCAAACTACCAACTATTATGTTTAGCCTGTAGTAGTGATAAATAACAATATCCCTCCATGGTTGTCTATGAATAATGAACATCTTATGCTAGCTCTCATATTACTTGGTAGAAGACAAGTGAAGAATATGGATGTCTACTTACAACCATTGGTAGATGAATTGAAGGAGTTATGGAAAGGGATACATGTGTATGATGTATCAAAACCCATCGCAATAGAGAGAAGTTTTACGTTGTATGGCATAAGTGCTTACACTATGCATGATTATCTAGGCCTAGGAGTTTTCTCTAGTAAATTAATTTTTTATTGATTTATTTATATGCATAACAATAATTTTTTTCATATTAATTTAATTCGATTTAATTATTCTGATCTTTGTGGTCACTAACTGGTCATCCTATATACAATAATTTCAAATGTCTCATAATAAAAGGGTATCACAGATGTAAATTTTGTGGACCGTCTCTGAAGGCTAGGTGGTATGACCACGTGGCACCTACAGAAGCTAGTGTATGACTACTCCAGGGTATTCCTCCCAGA